>CM059191.1:30134837-30279075 GCA_030323885.1 Branchipolynoe longqiensis
CAATTCTCCTCATTTAATATTGGCGTCAGGGGAATGAAAATGGGGAAATCTTGCACTTAGAGTATTTTTTTCTTATTTTTTTCTTGAAGATTTATACTGACTATCATGGATAAGTCTGAATAGACTTGTTTTCACCATTAGACAGTTTGTCAATAGAAAGCCCGAGCCTACACTTTTTCCGATCCAAGGGATTTTTAACCTCCCACACCACATAGATATGGAATGAGAGCAACCAGGCTTTGATGACGCTGTCAGTTATACACAGCGGTGGAAATCCAAATTGGCAGAGGTTGGGGCACTGGGAATCAAACCACCAACCTTCAGATTAGGAGTTCGACCTAGAAAAAAGTCAGACACTCTAACCACTTTATCACAGAGAACACCGAACGAGTAGGATTCGAACCCAAACGTTTTGGCATTCTGGGCCTAGTGTGTTACCCATTTCACTACCTAGGCACCCTGATGCAATCATCCTATCCTGTCTATGTAGCTCATTGACTGTGAGGTTAGTGCAGACTACTACACTGTTATTATTAATGAAGCAGACAAAGTCATCCTATTAAACTCATAACATTAAATACTAAAAGCATCAATAAGACATACCTTGTCATGTTTGGAATAGATTGTGAATTTAGGTTTCATGATCAATTTACATACATGTACCAACTGCATAATTTTGTTGTGGATTCAATGATATCTGATGGACTAGTGGGTACTGGTTTCCAGAGGGAATTCATCGGCTTTGATCCCCGGCTGAGTCAGACCACACACTTACAAAATGTATACTTATTGCTACCTACCCCCATGTTCGGCATTACCTTTTTTCTTGAAGATTTATACTGATTATCATGGATAAGCCTGAATAGGCTTGTTTTCACCATTAGACAGTTTGTCAATAGAAAGCCCGAGCCTACACTTTTACCGACCCAAGGGATTTTTAACCTCCCACACCACATAGACATTGTATGAGAGCAACTGGCCTTTGATGACGCTGTAAGTTATACACAGCAGTGGAAATCCAAATTGGCAGAGGTGGGGGCACGGGGAATTGAACCACTGACCTTCAGATTAGGGATCCGACACTAGAAAACTCTAACCCACTCTAACCAACTCACACCCCACAGAGACACCACAGAGAGCAACCTGAACATAGCGGCAAAGACTGGTTCAGCTGATATCATTCATATTAACGCATTATAATGTGGCTGAGTGGGATACTCTGTTAACTGTAATGTGCAGAGACTCATATCACACAGCTTATGTTGAACAACACACCTAGATGTACACTAAATCAATGACGATCGCTGCTCGTACCACTTTTTCTTCTTTTTTTTGTTGGGTACATATTTGATTCAAGTTGATAATGCAGGGGAAATTTCATCTAGTCACAGACGACTGGTCTTTTCTCTCACATCCACTGCTCCTTGCCCTATCCTAGTAATGCCGAGCATCTGGCTAGGAAGCGACAAGTATCAATTTTTAAGTCATTGGTTTGACTCGACCAGGATTCGAACCCACGACCCCATGATCTACCAGCACGGGAGACGGACGCTCATTCGGCCATCCCATCTGGTTAAATTTAATGTTCAGAATGGGGTGTGCTGCACACAATGAGGCACATTCCACTTCCCCATCACCATGTGCATATCAAATGTGATCGCTTCAATGGCTGGAAGACCATTGCTTCAGTGTTGACAAAATATGTGTTCCAATGAATAAAATATTTACCCAAAGCAAACACTATAACATCGATGATATTGCACATTGTGACAAGTCTGTATCCATCCTGATATGACCTTAGTTGTTGCTAGTACATAAAACACCAAGCAGTTGCTCATTCATTGCTGCAGCTATTAATATGTCGGGGTAGGGAAACACATTTTTAGTGAAGCAGGAATGTTGAAATAGGGAAACAAATTGTTAGTGAAGCAGGAATTATACTGTCATTGAACTATCTATGCACACTTATCCAAGGCCATGAACAACGTCTCACAGCCAGACACGGGATGTGACTTCTTTAAGCCGATAAAGTGGGGCACTGTAGAGTAGGGTGGGGAGGGTGGTGGTGTGTAGGGGTGTGTAAGGGTGGGTAGGGGCGGGTAACGGGCGGTAGGGGTGGGTAGGGGTGGGTTGGGGTGGGTTGGGGTGGGGTGGGGTGGGTTGGGGTGGGTGGTTAGGGATGGGTTGGGGTGGTTAGTCGTAGGCTGGGGTGGTTAGTCGTGGGTTCGGATGGTTAGGGACGGGTAGGGGTGGGTAAGGTTTGTTATGGGGGGGGTAGGGGTGGATAGGGGTGGTTAGGGTGGGTAGGGGACGGGTAGGGGTGGTATAGTGGAGGCGGGTAGGGGTGGGTAGGGGAGAGTAGGGGTCGGTAGTTTGCGGGGTGGGTAGGGGTGGGTAGGGGTAGGTAGGGGTGGGTTGGGGTGGTTAGGGGCGTTTAGGGCTTGGTAGGGGTGGTCAGGGTTGGGTAGCGGTGGGTCGGGTTGGGTTGGGTTGGTTAGGGGTGGTTAGCGGCGGGTAGAGGTGGGTAGGGGTGGGTTGGGGTGGTTAGGGGCGGGTAGGGGTGAGTAGGGCTGGGTAGGGGTTGGTTGGGGTGGTTAGGGGCGGGTAGGGGTGAGTTGGGGTGGTTAAGGGTGGTTAGCGGCGGGTAGAGGTGGGTAGGGGTGGGTAGAGGCGGGTAGGGGTGACTAGGGTGGGGAGGCTTGAGCTGGGTGGGCTGGAGACGTGTCCATTAAATATATGGGTGCTGCACAAACTAACGAGTCCGTGAAGACGTCAGGCGTGGCCGTATATAAGAACTCATTAATGTGCTAGACGCCAGTTGAGTTGAGTTGCAGCCACTGCAAGCCAAGGCACCAAGGGCAGCGAGGGAAGCTATGCAATAATGGCAATAAGGGTACTAAGAGCAGTAAGGGAGGCCATGAAAATAAGGGAAGCTATGGCAGTAAAGGAATCCATGGCAGCAAAGGCAGCAAGGGAAGCTAGGACAGTAAGGGAAGTAAGGTAGGGCATGTCAGCAAGGACATCAATGGAAGGTATGGAAGTATGAGTAGCAAGGGAAGCTAGGGCAGCAAGAGAAGAAAGGGTAGTAAGGGCATTAATGGCGGTTAGGGAAGAAAGGGCAGCTAGAGCAGTAAGGGCATTTAAGGAAGCTAGGGCAGCTAGGGCAGTAAGGGAAGCTAGGACAGCAAGGACAGTAAGGCAGCTCGGACAGTAAGCGGAGCAAGGGCAGTAAGGGAAACAAGGGCAGTAAGGGCAGTAAGGGAATAAATGGCAGTAAGGGAAGTAAGGGAAGCAAGGACAATAAGTGCAGCAAGGGAAACTATGGCAGTAATGGCAATAAAGGCAGTAACGGCAGAAAGGGCAATAAGGGTAGTAAGGATAGCTATGCAGTAAGGGAAGAAAGGGCACCATGGGTAGCAAACGCAGTAAGGACAAAAAGGGCAACAAGGGTAGTAAGGGCAATAAGGGCAGCATGGGAAGTAGGGCAACAATGACAGATAGGCAATAAGGGCAGAAGGGGAGTAAAGGCAGCAGAAATAAATGCAATAAATGCAACAAAAGCAAAAAGTGTGGAAATGGTCGTACATGCAATAATTGCAATAATTGACAGTATATTGCAGTAACTGTAGCAAAAGCACTCAAGGTAGCAAAGGCAGTAAATACTGCTGCACTTACTGCCTCAGGTTCCGTTGCTCTAATCGCAGCAAAGGTAATAAATATAGGAACGAAAGTAAATGCACTGAATGGAGTAAATTGAAAAAATTCTGGCAGGAAATGCCGACAGTAAAGACAGTAAACTCAATAAAGGCAATAAAGTCAACAAAGGAAATTAGGGCAAGAAAGGCACGAAAGGCGACAAAGGTAATAAATGCATGTTAATTGTTTTCATATTCAGTTTATATCTTATTGCCTGTCAATGTTTCTTTGAAGATTAAATCCCATCAAAGTTACATTGTCTGTTTTATTTTTTATTCATATATCTGCTGTAGCAGTCCATAAATAATGACCTTCTTTGCTACCGTCGAAATTCACCAAGTACAAAGAACCACACTCCATAGCCTTACATACCTTGTTTACTGCAATTCTACATGTGTCAGTAGCTGCACTGGTCACAGTGTATTTATAGCTTCCCGGTACAATATATATGTGTAGCTAGTAACATTAAATATTGATTTAAATATTGATTTAATCACGAGCCTGATATAAGTTTTAGGATATACACGATGGTAGACATGGTTTGATACTGCTATGTCACTGAAGACCTATCGGCCTCGCGTGCGGAATGTCAGGAGTTCTTATCCCAGCCGAGTCAAACCAATGACTTATAGAATTGATACTTGTTGCTACCTAGCTTGGCTCGGCATTAATAGGATAGGACAAGGACTGGTTAGCACAGTATCAGGATAATGTGACTGTGTGGGATATCGGGTCATGGTGTTGGTGGCCTTGTCTTCCAGTGGGGCAGCACTATGACAATTGCCATGAGTGCCTGTCCTTATATGGTCTTAGATGTTGCTAAGACGTAAAACAACAACAAGCAAACAAATATTTGTTAGGACAGTTTCACTACAATTTGTATTCGTGACAAATGCATGACAATAACCGTACCAGGTTTGGTGATCAGGGTGAAGGGTATGGTTCAGAGGAGAATTACACCATCTCTGTCTTGTGTCATGGAAGCTTTAGTTGCCATGCTGGCTTACAGCTTCAGTCCTTACTGAGACCAGCGGAACTCGGAATCCTCGTATTCTTCCAACAGAACAACTGGGTCGGTCTGTAACTTCCATTATTGAGTCCAGTGTGAGCAGTGTGAGCGGTGTGAGCAGTGTGAGCAGTGTGAGCAGTGTGAGCAGTGTGAGCAGTGTGAGCAGTGTGAGCGGTGTGAGCGGTGTGAGCGGTGTGAGCGGTGTGAGCGGTGTGAGCGGTGTGAGCGGTGTGAGCGGTGTGAGCGGTGTGAGCGGTGTGAGCGGTGTGAGCGGTGTGAGCGGTGTGAGCGGTGTGAGCGGTGTGAGCGGTGTGAGCGGTGTGAGCAGTGTGAGCGGTGTGAGCGGTGTGAGCAGTGTGAGCAGTGTGAGCGGTGTGAGCGGTGTGAGCGGTGTGAGCGGTGTGAGCGGTGTTGAGCGTGGAGCGGTGTGAGCGGTGTGAGCGGTGTGAGCGGTGGTGAGCGGTGTGGCGGAGTGAGCGGAGTGAGCGATGTGACGGTGTGAGCAGATGTGAGCAATGTGAGCAGTGTGAGCAGTGTGAGCAGTGTGAGCAGTGTGAGCAGTGTGAGCAGTGTGAGCAGTGTGAGCAGTGTGAGCAGTGTGAGCAGTCTGTGCAGTGTGAGCAGTGTGAGTGATGTGAGCGGTGTGTGCGGTGTGAGTGGTGTGAGCAGTGTGAGCAGTGTGAGTGGTGTGAACGGTGTGAGCGGTGTGAGCGGTGTGAGCGGTCTGTGCGGTGTGTGCAGTGTGAGCAGTGTGTGCAGTGTGAGCAGTGTGAGCAGTGTGAGAACTTTGAGCAGTGTGAGCAGTGTGTGCAGTGTGTGCAGTGTGAGCAGTGTGAGCAGTGTGTGCAGTGTTAGCGGTGTTAGCGGTGTGTGCGGTGTGTGCAGTGTGAGCAGTGTGAGCAGTGTGAGCAGTGTGTGCAGTGTGAGCAGTATGTGCAGTGTGTGCAGTGTGAGCAGTGTGTGCAGTGTGAGCAGTGCGAGCAGTGTGTGCAGTGTGTGCAGTGTGAGCAGTGTGAGCAGTGTGAGCAGTGTGAGCAGTGTGAGCAGTGTGAGCAGTGTGTGCAGTGTGAGCAGTGTGATCATTGTGTGCAGTGCGAGCAGTGTGTGCAGTGTGAGCAGTGTGAGCAGTGTGTGCAGTGTGTGCAGTGTGTGCAGTGTGTGCAGTGTGAGCAGTGTGTGCAGTGTGTGCAGTGTGTCTAGTGTGCACAATCTGCCCAGTGTGAGCAGTGTGTGCATTGTGTGTAGTGTGTGCAATGTGCTCAGTGTGAGAAATGTGAGCAGTGTGAGCAGCGTGTGCAGTGTGCGCAGTGTGCGCAGTGTGAGCAGTGTGTGCAGCATGCGCAATCTGTCCAGTGTGTAGTGGGTGCAGTGTGTGCAGTGTGCACAATGTGCGCGATGTGCCCAGTGTGTGCAGTGTGTGCCTTGTGTGCAATGAGTGCAGTGTGTAGTGTGTGCAGTGTGTGTAGTGTGTGTAGTGTGTGTAGTGTGTGTAGTGTATGTAGTGTGTGTAGTGTGAGCAATGTGCCCAGTGTGAGCAGTGTGTGTAGTTTGCGAAATGTGCTCAGTGTGAGCAGTGTGAGCAGTGAGTGCAGTGTGTGTAGTGTGCGCAATGTGCTCAGTGTGAGCAGTGTGAGCAGTGTGTGCAGTACGTGTGTGCAGTGTGTGTAGCGTGCACAATTTGCTCAGTGTGAGCAGTGTGTGCAGTGTGTGCAGTGTGTGTAGTGTGCACAATGTGCCCAGTGTGAGCAGTGTGCTCAGTGTGTGCAGTGTGTGTAGTGTGGGCAATTTGCTCAGTGTGAGCAGTGTGAGCAGTGTGAGCAATGTGAGCAGTGTGTGCAGTGTGTGTAGTTTGCGCAATGTGCTCAGTGTGAGCAGTGTGAGCAGTGTGAGCAGTGTATGCAGTGTGTGTAGTGTGCACAATGTGCCCAGTGCGAGCAGTGTGTGCAGTGTGAGCAGTGTGAGCAGTGTGTGCAGTGTGTGCAGTGTGAGCAGTGTGTGCAGTGTGTGCAGTGTGAGCAGTGTGAGCAGTGTGTGCAGTGTGTGCAGTGTGTGCAGTGTGAGCAGTGTGTCAGTGGGCAGTGTGGAGTGTGTGAGTGTTGAGTGTGTGGAGTGTGGCAGTGTGTGTGTGAGAGTGTGAGCAGTGTGTGCAGTACGTGTGTGCAGTGTGTGTAGCGTGCACAATTTGCTCAGTGTGAGCAGTGTGTGCAGTGTGTGCAGTGTGTATAGTGTGCACAATGTGCCCAGTGTGAGCAGTGTGCTCAGTGTGTGCAGTGTGTGTAGTGTGGGCAATTTGCTCAGTGTGAGCAGTGTGAGCAGTGTGAGCAATGTGAGCAGTGTGTGCAGTGTGTGTAGTTTGCGCAATGTGCTCAGTGTGAGCAGTGTGAGCAGTGTGAGCAGTGTATGCAGTGTGTGTAGTGTGCACAATGTGCCCAGTGTGAGCAGTGTGAACAGTATGAGCAGTGTGCACAGTGTGTGCAGTGTGCGCAATGTGTCCAGTGTGTAGTGTGTGCAGTGTGTGCACGGTGTGCAGCGTGTCCAGTCTCCTCTTCTAATCTATAATTCAGACAGACGTGGACAGGCCAAAGTAGATCTGGGAAATTGTTTAATCCCTTCATCTCTGCTCCAGGGTCATGGTGATAAATCTGAGTCATCAGCATCGGAGTTCAAAGGTTAATTCAAGGATAGCATCAACTCTCATTACAGCCAGAGTTAGAACTATCCACCAGGGAAATGTTGACATGTGCTCAACCCGACTCACCTTGAATGAGGGGTGGGTGGGTGGGGAATTGTGGATGCCTAGTTTGTATGTCTTTAATATATAAACGGTATCGGGGCTGTGCTCTTACTTTTGAGATTTGGATTTGGACTTGTAAACATACATCAGCTTGACCCAATTTAAATTACCCTGATTGGATGATCCACTCAGGTGACCTACGAAGGTTGTAACTACTACGTATTAAAATAGTCTTGTTCGTCGTCTTTATAAAGCGAACGTGTTGGTGCCAACATGGCCAATTCGTGTAATACGTATGTCTGAATTGAACACATAGCTCAGTTGCACTACCTGGGGAATTCGAACTACTGGTTTCAAACCATGGTTGAGTCAAACCAATGATTTAAAGATGTATACTTGTTATATGTATTCAGAAATACAGCTGAGGTTGAAGAACCAACCTACTTCTAATATCGCTACCGATTTCTTCATCTAAATACCTCATTGTAGATATTGATAACACAAACCATATGGAAATGGAAATAGATTCAGTGGCGTACATGTAACTGACAGGGAAATGCACACAAGTATCATCATTTATACCGAAGTGCATTGGAAGTACATTGCTCATTTAATTATTTCTTCGTTTAATATGATCAAATTAATAGCTAATCTGAAAACTGCACACAACAGCTGTGCTCTTGATTCCCGGCCATTTGTTCCCCAAAGAGCCCTTTAGCAACAGCGTCTGTATGCGCATGCGCCATCTAGACCTTCCATGAACTTTTATGTTCACTTGACATGGCTATTGGGGGGCTCTCTTCTATTGCCTAATTATAATTTTTTCCTGTGCGCAGTGGCTGGATCGGTAGAGTGCGGGCGTTGCATGTGGGAGATCGGGAGTTTGGGTTCCGGGTCGAGTCAAACCAATAACTTATGAAATTGATACTTGTCATTTCCTTGCTTGGCACTCGGCATTAATAGGATAGGGCAAGGACTGGTTAACTGAGTGTTAGCTATTGTGACTGAGTGGGATATCAGGTCATGGTGCTGGCAGTCTGATTTCCCAGTGAGACAGCACTATAAAGTCGCCATGAGTGTGCACTGTCAAAGGTTGGTAGGCCTACCCATCCTGATCTGACCGTAGATGTTGCCAGGACATAAAATTCCATCAACCAACCGATCATAAATGTCTAATATTTTACAAATGGAGGTATTATAGTTTTGCGTAAAAAGATTTCAGTCTGGAATCTTTACAATTACTGCCGAGATGTCCAGCTTCCTCCATTAAGCCATGATATAGGACACACCCATAGAAAACCACAGGGATTGCTCCACTTAAACCTGCATAGTTTGATGTGTCGTGGGAGTGATGAAAATGGGAAATATTGCACCTAGAGTGGGACTCGAACCCACATCTCTATGCATTCCGGGCCAGTGTGCTAACCATTACACCACCTAGGCTCCCTGATATCACCTACCCACACTTACCTCTCTATGTGGTTACTTGCCTGAGAGGTCAGTGCAGATTACTACACTCGTCCCCCTGGAATTGCAAGTCTTTTAATGCTTACAATTAGATACATACAGACAAAGCACTTACATACACATACATACACAGGGTAAGTTCAACAACCATACAACGCATAGCTTGTACAGGATCATGGTCACGGCAACCAGTGTCATGTACAGACTACTACAAAAACAAAAGTTTCGAACGCAAGACATTTATCTTTCTTTGGCCCTACATATCCAAATTAGATAGTGGCACACTTATTAAGCGTGTGTTTAATGGAACTTGTTACTGCTGAAGCATATATTGTCTAGCATGTTGACATACATGCTAAATTTTAAGTTGCATAGTCTGATGGCTTTGAATTTCTGTATTATTTCTGAGATAAATATATTAGATCGATCACTAGTATCTACTTTACATTAGTTTAAAGTTACTTTTATTATGAAAGGTAAACTTTTGAGATATTTTGAGTGCAAACATGGAAAATTAGTTTTGGCGAGCTTTCCAAAACTTCCAAATCATAAATTTGGTAATAGTACTAACAGTATGGCATCCCACTAACAGCACTATAACATATAAGGTCACAATGAGTGTGTGCTGTAGCAAATCAGTTCCGGTCCTGATATCATCTCATATGGGACCAAACGGGATGGCAGAATGAGTTAGAGCGTCCATCTCCCTTGTTGGTAGATCGTGGGGTCGTGGGTTCCAACCCTGGTCTGAGTCAAACAAATGACTTAAAAATGTATACTTGTCACTTCCTAGCCTGGCACTCTGCATTATTAGGATAGGACAAGGACTGGTTGGCTCAGTGTCAGGATAATGTGACTGAGTGGGATATCAGGTCATATCGCTAGACCGCTGGCCTCCCGTGCGGAAGGTAGGGAGTTAAATTCCTGTGCGAGTCAAACCAATGACTTTTCCATATTGGTACTAGTAGCTTCCTAGCCATGCGCTCAGCATTATTAGGACAGGGCAAGGACTGGTTGGCTCAGTGACTGAGTGGGATATCAGGTCACAGTATGGATAAAAGATTCACCCCATACTTACAGTACAAGGGTGAAAACCAAAATATTAGAAAAACGGGCGAAGAATTTTGACATGCTGGGGAAATTAACTGAGCAAATAAATTCTTAATTTAAGAAGCAAAATATATTCTTTATATATGTCTTCATATTTCCCCGCTACCTTTGAGTTGGAACATATAATAAAATATCTAGATTAACAAGATTTAAGAGTGAAATCGACAGCATTCTACGGCCGGCATCTTGTCCTTTTGCATTCTCTCCCATTCCACCAACTCTGTGCTGATATGGGTAGCCATTTGATACTGGAGCCAGAGTTTCTACTTCCTGTTCCATACTAAAGCTATTTTCACCTGTATTTACACTACGTTGTCGTTCACCCCTTCCACCACAGCCTTTCCACGGCACACACTTACTTAGAAAGCTAATTTGAATTCGGTGATTGCTCTGACCTGCTGCCGGATTGAGGGTCGTAAGTGTAGAGTTGGAATTCCCCTCCCGAGAAATCCTGGTGGTTGGTGAATGCCGTCCAAGGGCATTATCGTAAACTCTAGGTTTGTCGCGATGTACAAGAAAGACCCCCCCCCCTCCTAAAAAAACCGAAGACATAATTAAGAAAAAATGCAAAAATATTAATCCTTAAAAACCACAAAAAACACCCGAAAAAAAAACAACAACAAAAACAACTAAATTTAAAAACTAAAAAGAATTAAACTAAAAAAGAACACACACAAAATGGGTAGATATGTTTCATTCCTATTAATAATCAATCCCTTTTTCGGCCGTAATATTATATATAATGCGCTATTTTCTGTTCGCGGTTTTTACAGTTATTTGCGTACTTTTTGTTTTTAGAAATGACAATCTGACAAGATAAGCCAATTGGAGTAATACTGCTTCTGATATATGCAATATCATTCATGTATATATTATATGTATAGATCTTTGAGCGGCGAGTGTTGGAAGAAGGCTCCGGTACGGAGGGGGGGGGGGGGATGTCACGATTCCCCGACAGGGTGTGAAGTCGACGGCTGGCGGTTTGAGTGGTGTAGATAGGCTAATAAGAAATCACTACAGGCAAGGAAGGATCATAGATAAAGAGTGAAAGGTAGGAGAGTGAAACTCTCTGATTTATTGTATTTATAGTTTCAAGAACAAGATGGTGGTCATCATATGATCCAGTCTTCCAATCCCTAACAAGCATTCCTCTATCCACCAATGAGGGTTCAATATCCTTGTTGCCAAGGCATGGTTAGAGCTGGCTACAGTGCCCTGTTGTATCTGGTGCAGTGATCCATACATAACTCGTGGAGGGGAGGGGATATGTGAGGCAACTTCCCAAAGATGGTCCCACATGTCAAGAAGTGACCCTCTCTCTCTACTATATTAATACACAACCTCTATCCTCAATTAGTAATAGATCACCAACTCCAAATATACCTTATATGCCTTTAGTTTTACATACTATTTACCATTTTATAGACAAGTTGCAAATTATTATAGCAGAGTTCTCCATATCCCATATCTCATATATCGGAAAATCTTACAAGGGGGCGCCACCAGGCATAACTAACTAGGGGTGGTAGGTGATTGCTAGTAACTTCCATGAATTTATACTCGTGTAATACTAATAGTCGGCACTGACCTCTCAGGCAAAGAAAGACATGAACAGGTGCGCGTGGATAGGGTGGTGACATCAGGGAACCTAGGTGGTGTAATGATTAGCACACTGGCCCGGAATGCAAGAGATGTGGGTTCGATTCCCACTCTATGCGCAATATTCCCTATTTTCATCACCCTCTTGACACTGGTTCCATGACCAGGATCCTGTACAAGCTGCATGCTATATGGTTGTTGAATCTACCCTGTGTATGTGTATATAAGTGCATTCCCTTTAGGTGTGTAATTGTAAGCATTAAATGACCATTTAAAAGACTTACGATTCCAGGGAGACGAGTGTAGTATGTGAAAGTACGACGTCTGAACACTTTGACTTCTGGATACTGAATGCTACATTCACCGTTCAGAGACATGAACTGTCGGCACCCTGTGCCTCTGAGGTCATCTCATCTACATATTCCTTTGTTCTCTGCTCGTGCCTGGATGTCTTTTACGCATATATTACATAGTAGACTGCACTGACCTCTCAGGCAAGGCCACACATAGACAGGTGGGCGTGGATAGGGTGGTGACATCAGGGAGCCTAGATGATGTAATGATTAGCACGCTGGCCCGGAATGCAAGAGATGTGGGTTCGATTCCCATTCCAGATACAATATTTCCCATTTTCATCTCCCCCATGACACTCGTATAGTTCATACGCATCACCTACTTTAGGAAAAGCTGTATGTGTGAGGTGAAATATGAGCTAGCATCACCCCCTTCCACACTCTGGGAAGCTATTTCGTGGAATTTTCAGGAGGAAACAGAGGGCACATTTTAGTAGTCTTTCTGTATCGCGGGCCATCTCTGCCGAGATCTCGTCCTCGAAGAGTTTCTCTCGCTGCATTGGGCACTGCGGCCGTATGAGCTGATGCATTGTTTTGTCGAGGGCAGTGTGGAGTCGGTGGTGGGTGTGTGGGTGTGTGGGTGTGTGGGTGTGTGGGTGTGTGGGTGTGTGGGTGTGTGGGTGTGTGGGTGTGTGGGTGTGTGGGTGTGTGGGTGTGTGGGTGTGTGGTGTGTGGTTGGGGTGTGTGGGTGTGTGGGTGTGTGGGTGTGGTGGGTGTGTGGGTGTGTGATGGTTGTGGGTGTGTGGGTGTGTGGTGTGTGGGTGGTGTGGGTTGTGTGGGTGTGTTGGGTGGGGGTGTGTGGGTGTGTGGATGTGTGGGTGGGTGGGTGGGTGTGTGGGTGTGTGTATGTGTGGATGTGTGGATGTGTGGGTGTGTGGGTATGTGTGTGGGTGTCGGTGTGTGGAGAGTGTGTGGGTGTGTGGAGAGTGTGTGGGTGTGTGGAGAGTGTGTGGGTGTGTGGAGAGTGTGTGGGTGTGTGGAGAGTGTGTGGGTGTGTAGAGAGAGTGTGTGTGTGCGGGGGAAGGCATCCTCGGGTGGCAGACATGAGCCCTGTTCACACGGGGCAGTTAATTCGACTCATATAAATCGCGTTGCCTAGTTCGGCTCACATTTGGCATGTGATCGTGCGGCTGAGGCGGTTTAGGGCTGATTCAAATCATATTATTCGGATTTTATAAACCACTTGTGTAGGTGGTTTATATGAACCAAATTTTATGATTCGACTTATATCGCCCGTGTGAACGCAAGTGGATTTTATGAGGCGACTTATGACATCACACGCATGCGCACTATCTGTTCCACCATTGTTGTTGGTCCAAACGATCATGCGCAGATATCCACTTCCGCCTTAAACCAACTCAAGCACTGCCCGTGTGAATGCGACACACTTTCAAACACTTTCAAACTCGGTCCGTGTGAACGGGCCTCTAAATCGATTCATATTATTCGCCTTGTCTAAATCACTTTAAACTTTTCCCGTGTGAACATGGCTATGGATTAAACCCCACAATTGGTGTTGGCATTTCTTTATTTCGTTTCAAGCTGCATAGTTCGATGGTTTTGAGTTTCTGTATTTATTTTTAGATACGTATATTAGTTTGATTGGTATAATCTGCCTTACTTAGTTTAAAGTTACATTGATTTATAGTTGCATAGTCCGATGGTTGTGAGTTTCTGTAATTTGTCTGAGCTAAATATATTAGATCGATCACTAGTATCTACTTGACATTAGTTTAAAGTTACTTTTATTTTAAATGGTAAACTTTTAAGATATTTGATGTGCAAACTAGGAAAAGTAGTTTTGCAAGCTTGCCAAAACTCTGACACCACATACCTCTACAGTAACATGTTCTATTAAATTTACTCAGTATTCCCTTGTAAGCAGAATCAAATATTCAATAAGTGCATCAGTATCTAAGTTAGATATGTAAAAATCAAATCTAGATAATTGTTTTGGTTTTGAAAATTTCATATTTCATCGGACTATGCAGGTTTAAATTGACCAACTTCGGCGGTATTTGAAGTGCAAAGGAACATGCAAACTTAATGTTGGTGCGCTTAATGTAGGTGCGCTTGTCAAAACGCTGAGCCCCCCCCCCCTCCCCCAATAGGCTTCAGCAATAACAGGTTCTAAATTAAATTGGTTTAATATCCCCTTATATATAGCACCAAATACCTACTAAGTGTACCAGTATCTAAGTTGGGTATGTAAGTTAAAATCGAGATGAGTTTTTTTGCTTTTGAAAAGTTGAAGCATAAAGAAACACCAAAACCAACTAACCAAGAAAGATATTTGAATCCTTATTTGTTGAGATGTGGGGGTGGGGGGGGTGGGGGTGGCGGGGTTGTTTTATAGTAGTTTATTTGTTCAAAGAAAATGATTTGGTTTTAAAAAAAAGCGGCAATAACTGTGTAAATGGGGGAGTTCACGCATGCCGGTCACATACTTCTCTCACACTGTCTGTCTTTCTCTCTCTCTTGTTGTAGCTCTTACTCTCTGGCTCTCTGGCTCTCCTCCTCGTACTCTCGTCCTCTCGCACCCTCTCGGGCCCTCTCGCCTCCTCTCATAATCTCACATCCGTGAGCTCTCTGGGTTCGCTCTCACACACGTGCTCGCACCGTCTAGCACGCTATATTACCCTCTTGTACCCATGTTGCATCCTCTCGTACCCTCTCCTACCTCTCCTGTCGCGGCCTCTCGCCGCTGTCGCGCCCTCTCGCGCCCTCTCGCGCCCTCTCGCGCCCTCTCGCGCCCTCTCGCGCCCTCTCGCGCCCTCTCGCGCCCTCTCGCGCCCTCTCGCGCCCTCTCGCGCCCTCTCGCGCCCTCTCGCGCCCTCTCGCGCCCTCTCGCGCCCTCTCGCGCCCTCTCGCGCCCTCTCGCGCCCTCTCGCGCCCAATCGCGCCCTATGGCACCCTGTCGCACCCTCTCGCATCATATCGCGCCCTCTCGGCCATTCCTGGTCCCCCTACCACCGGCTCTTGCGCCCTCTCGCGCCCTCGCCCCCTCTCGCGCCCTCGTGCCCTCTCTCCCCCTCTCTAGCCCCCCTCCCCCTCCCACTGACCCGTTCTTAGTCCCTCTCGTACCCTTCTTCCCCCTCTCACGCCCTCTCGCGCCCTCTCGCGCCCTCTCGCGCCCTCTCGCGCCCTCTCGCGCCCTCTCGCGCCCTCTCGCGCCCTCTCGCGCCCTCTCGCGCCCTCTCGCGCCCTCTCGCGCCCTCTCGCTCCCTCTCGCGTCCTCTCGCGCCCTCTCGCTCCCTCTCGCGCCCTCTCGCGCCCTCTCGCGCCCTATCGCGCCCTATCGCGCCCTGTCGCGCCCTATCGCGTCCTATCGCGCCCTCTCGCGCCCTCTCGCGCCCTCTCGCGCTCTCTTGTCCCAGTTCGCCCCTCTCGGCCCCCCTCCCCTACACCCTTATCGCCCCATCTCTTCCCCACTTTCGCCCGGCTGTCGCGCCCTCTAGCGAATTCTCATGCTTTCACGTGCCTTCTCATGCTCTCTCACTCCCTCTCATTCTCTCACGCGCCTTCTCACAAGCTCTCATTTGTTTTCACTCTCACCTCTCGGGATTTCTTTCTCATTCCGTCTCTGCTGCTGCCACTTGCTTTCTGTCTATCTCGGGGTTCCCCCCTCTCTTTCTCACTTCCTGTCGCCCTCTCCTGCTCATTACCCCCCCCCCCCACCACCACCACCAACCCCCGCCATCACATTTTCCCACCCACCCTCCTTCCCACACTGAAACCCATCCACTCGAGATGACTACTTCGGGAAGTAGTCATCTCGAGGGTATTGGCTAAGAGTGCGGAATCTAATAGAAATCAAGACTGAGTATCTACAAATGGCCACCTTGCCTGTAATGCGCCATGGCAAATTGTAGATAACTGCTTTCTGACACCGAAAGTCGTGTGGACAATCCAGACCACTGAAGATGTGGTAGAAAGAAAATAGGAAAAGTGCCACAGAAAGACACATATCTATGCTCAAATGAGGCAGGAGTGAATAATTTAAGCATGCAATGAAAGCATTTAGGGATATTATTATTTGTGTTGATTACAGTGTTGCAGTTTAGAAGACAAGATGACAATTATCGCGCTTGGGACGCCACACTTTCTCCCACCCTCCCACCTCACATTTTAAAGCTGCATACTTCGATGTAAACACCAAATGTTCTAATCCTTTAAAAAACTTAGGAAAATATTTGGGAATTTCTGGGTGACTTTTTATTTAGTGCTATGCAGCCAACAGGCTGCCGGGTAGCAGCTAACTAGGTCATCTGACTGGTACCCGACTGCATTGGTACTCTGCACCCAATGGGCTGCCAGGTACAAGCTAGGGTCACCTGACTGATACCCACATAAAAACCTATAAATAATGGTGCAGGTCATATGCTCTCGCTCTTTTACGATGGCCACCAGCCAGTCCGGATTAATGTACATGTGCCTGTAACAACTATGTTGGAAATAAAACAACCAGGTGAGTACAATGTTGTCTTCTTGTGGATGTTTCAGACAGTGAGCCTACCAGGATAGCAGAAATAGAATAAGGGTTATAGAAAAAGACACACAAACCTTTCAATTTGCCTAGATGTGATCTTATATATGCAACTTAGCTACTGGCGCGGATATTAAGCATCTGGTCTGCACATAAGGGATACTAAACCAATTTAATAGAACCCTTTACTGTTGACGCCTATGGTGTCAGATATTTGGCTCGCCTTCCAAAATTAATTTGGCATCTGTTCACTCGAAAAATCTCCAAAGATAGCCAATTAAAATAAAATATACTTCAAACTTATCTAAATTAAATTATTTAGACATTTAAAATAAAGTATATTTTAAACGGAAGTAACAAAAATTATAACGATCAACCTAATGTATTCATATCAGAAAATGACACAAACTTAAAAGCATCAGCCTATGCAACTTTAATATCCCATACTTGTAGCGCCTCCCCCTTTGCCTGTGGTCATTGTAAATGCTGCTAAATGATTTTAAATGCCCGTTGCGCCCCCTACTGGAGATCGAGTGCAAACAAATTACGCCAAATTGATTTTTCTACCCAAATAGGAGACACAGGAAAACAACCCGATGGTTTCCTTTGATTCAGTTTCTTACGCGGTGTTATTATTTCACGCTGAGAACCAGCCACCTCGATGAAAAATATTCAGACTATTCATGTACAAGTAAACTGTACGTATACACACCTTGTAAGGTAAAATGAACAAGCAATTCATATACAGGTAAAATGCGTATACAATCCATATAAGGTAAAATGACCAAGCAATTCATTTACAGGTAAAATGCAGATACACTCATTGGATTTATTGGTTGTTGGAGTTTTACGTGTTGCAAAATCTAAGGTCATATCAGGACGGGTACCGACTTGTGACAGAGTGCGCCCTTATGATGGCATAATAGTGCTGCCCCACTGGGATAACAGGCCACCAGCACCATGACCTGATATCCCACTGAGTCACATTATCCTGACACTGAGTCAACCAGTCCTTACCGTATCCTAATAATGCTGAGTGCCTGGCTAGGAAGCGACATGTATCAATTTTGTAAATCATTGGTTTGACCGAGAATTGAACTCCCGACCTCCGCACGGGAGGCCTGCGCTCTACCGATTCGACCACCCTGTCGGGTTACAATCCTTGGAAGGTGAAATGAACAAAACGTTCATGTACACGTAAGATGCACATGTAATCCTTGTAAGGTACCATGAACAAGCAATGCATATACATGTAAAATACAGATACAATCATTGTAAGGTGAAATGAACAAACCCACCTTCCGCACCGGAGGCCTGCGCTCTGCCGATTTAGCCACCTCGTCCGGTTACAATCCTTGGAAGGTGAAAATAACAAACAATTCATGTACAAGTAAAATGCAGATACAAGCCTTGGAAGGTGAAATGAAGAAGCTTTTCATGTACAGGTAAAAATGCACATGCAATTCTTGTACTAGAACACAACAGCTTGAGTGGAACCTTGGGGGAATTGTTGCTGGCGTCACCTGACGCTTAATGCGGGCGGTCTGAAGCGATCTCACGTTCAGACAGAATATCCTACTATTGCTAAACATGAGCACATGCATATTATATGGGCCGAATGCACGCCTGGATGGCAGCACTCATATAGTAATATGATAAGGCCACATAGGCAATTGCAAATTGGCCCCGAAATGAAGGGCCCTGAAACAGTGTCCAGGGAACGCTAACTTTGCTGTAATATGGCGCCCAGGTAATTTGGGTAACAGCTTATCTCTACTTCTCCCCCCCCCCCCCATGTGCACTACGGAAGTGGAAATAAACATAATAAGTGCCCCCCCCCACACACACACTTTGCAGGAATTATAGGTTAACAAATGGAAGTGTGCAATAATGTCAATTAGGAAATATTAATTTATTGACCAGACGGGATGGCCAGATGAGTTGAGCGTCCATATCGCATTTTGGTAGACTGTGGGATAGGAACCCACGGGTTCGAACTCTGGTCGTGTCAAACCAATGACTTACCTATTGATGCTTGTCGCTTCCTAGATTGGCACTCGGTAGTATTAGGAGAGGGAAAGGACTAGTTGACTTAGTGTTAGGATAATGTGACTGAGTGGGATATCAGGTCATGGTGCTGGTGGCCTGGACTCCCAGTGGTGCAGCACTATAAAGTCACCATGAGTGCGCACTGTCATGAGTCGGTACCCATCCTGATATGTCGGTACCCATACCTTAGATGTTGCCACGATGGTAAAGCTCTAACAACCAAACCAACCAAACATTCATGTATTGATGATTCGGTTTAGATGTAATGTAAGATAATTAATCTGCCCGTCAACATCCATACAAGACAGGTCTACATCAACACAATGCGCGATAATGATACCTACTTGTCAATCAAGTTCAGCCATGATGAGCCCCTGATTGCTGTTCCTTTACTCAATATAAGCAATCATGATCTGCATGCAACATGTTTATGGTATATCACGCATGCTATGCTGTATGCCATGTAGCTTGTCATCCATTGCAATGTGCACTACTATCTGATATACCACTTGTTATGCCACATGTCGTTTAATATGATTTAGCATATCATATGCCAGATGTTGTGCCATTTCATATGGTACATCATGTTCTGTCCCCTCACTTCCCAAGTCCAATTAACCCCATGCTATAAATACAGTATTTAAGTATCCACTGTACTCACTCGATTAATATTGTATCAGGAATATTAGCACATTTAAAAACGTGAAAATAACTGTCAGAAAACATTCATATATAATTGCACATGGTCTGTAAGTGCACCCACTACCCGTGCAGGAGATCGTGGGTTCGATCACCGCTCGAGTCAAACCAAAAGTCAAAAATGACAAATTGCCACTCACTTTCCGTCACCTTGGATACATATACAATTGTTACTTGTCACTAAGCTACTAGCCTGCCGCATAACCTTACTATGATAGGGCTAAGATCAGCGGAATGAGGAAGAATTATCAACAAGAGAATTTGTTTCTTTATTTGTTGTTTTACATCCTAGTAACATCTAAGGTCATATCAGGACGGGTACCGACTTGTGATAGTGCGCACTCATGGCGACTTTATAGTGCTGTCCCACTGGGAAATCAGGCCACTGGCACCATGACCTGATATCCCACTCAGTCACATTATCCTGAAACTGAGCCAACCATTACCTATCCTGGTAATGCCGAGCGCCTGGCTAGGAATCTACAAGTATAAATTTTTAAGTCATTGGTTTGACTCGACCAGGGTTCGAACGCACGACCCCACGATCTACCAGCATAGGAGACGGGCGCTCTAACTCATTCGGCCATCCCGTCTGGTCATCCACAAAAGAAACTTCTCTCTAACGACTCGTTCTAAAACAACCAAAGAGATATATAGGAGATATATAATCTATGAAAAGGTTTTCAATGTTCAACTGATTGGTATTGGCTCATTCAGTCAGATAGTTTATCATGTTCGAACCCTGGCCGAGTACAACTAATGACGTACAAATGTAAACTTGTCGCTACCTACCTTTGTGTTCAGCATTACTAGGATAGGACAATGAGAAATGAGGGAGAACAATAAAGCGTGTCCACGATTGAAATTTCCCATGCTAAATCAACTAATGTAAACAAAATCAAATTTATAAATTTAAACATGTGCTGCCTTTATCAAGCACACTCATGCAGGGTGATTATCATCAGAGGCATTCCACCTTATAGAAGAGGACCATTATTTTATATTGAAATAAATCAACATTTGTTAGGGGTCAGGGGGGTAAATAGTTTATTTGTCAGAATGCATCATTCATCAGTGCCAACGCACTGGTTTTCCAGCCAAGTGTTGTGACAGTTATCTACATGAGTCTTTTGATGTTCATAATAAATGTTAGTAATGGGATGGTGTATGAGAAAATGGAACGTGTCACAGGTATTACATTAGCTGCTTTAGTTCGATTTGCTTTCGTCTATCCCATTTAATTGCTTGTTTCCGCATACCTGAGATTGGTCAGTTGGTTGGTTAGTTGTTGGAGTTTTACCTCCTCGCAACATCTAAAGTCATATTAGGTCGGGTACCAACTTGTGGCAGTGCACACTCATGGTGACTTTATAGTGCTGCCCCATTGGGAGACCATGCCACCAGCAATATGACCTGATATCCCACTCAGTCACATTATCCTGACACTGAGCCAACCAGTCCTTGCCCTATCTTAATAATGCCAAGGGCCTGGCTAGAAGCCAATAAGTATCAATGTTTAAGTCACGGGTTTGACTCATCCAGGGTTCAAACCCGTGGGAATTTTTACAAATGCTTAATAAGTGCACCAGTATTTAAGTTACATTTCTAGAATCAAATTCAGGGAATTGTTTTGGTTTTTGAAAATTTGATACTTTAATCGGACTATGCAGCTTTAAGAAAATTGACAATTTACCATTTCCGTGGAGCATCCACATTGAGCTAGTACCCACAACATTAGTTTTCCCCACTGTCGTCAGAGGGTGGGTTTGTGGTGGAATACCATTTTTTCAACAGAGCCTGCTGTGCCGCGAGATGTTACCCATAATGTTAGTTCTTCCCACTGACATCAGAGGGCGGGTTGGTGGTCTAAAGCATTGATGCAAATATCTGACAACCTTATCGATAAATGTTCAACACAATTCTCAGTGAGAATAAATAAAATCAGCATCAGGTCCTAGGTAAGCTAGCATATATATATTTTATATTATATTATATTATATTATATATTTATTATATATATATATATAAATAGGCGGACTTTCCCCCCACACTTATTTAACTCCTATTTAATTATTTATTATTGCATGCTCACTTATTTATTCTCCACTGTAATATTCACTGCGGGCCACTTCTTTGCACCGCAACTACCACGCTGCCACTACTTTGTTCATTCGCGCTGAAACTTCACTCGCTGTACCACTAGAGTTAAAAAAAATTGCTCTCCTGGAGTCAAAAGATGAGGTTTCTGGGAATCGATATCGATACTTTTAACCTAGAAGTAACACTCCCAGACGATAAACTTCAAAAGCTATATAGAGTGATAGCACAGTTACGGGGCCGCAGGAAGGCAAAACGAAAAGACCTCAAGCATCTAGCGGGCTTGCTTGCACACTGCGCAAAAGTCATCCGGGGGCCTCGTACCTTTTGTTGGGGGATTTATGACCAGATATCTTTCATTCGTGAACCTCATCATGGTCCATATTGATTGGCTACCAATCCTTTTGCGCACTACTTATGGTGCTGTCACTTTACGATGCTTCTCGCCAAGGGATTCTATGTGGGTAATTCGGGACCGAGTCGGAGCTGACCCACCCTATCCCTCCCGATTATTCCTACTCCTTCCCCCCTGCCCCCCTTTTATTCATAGGTAACTCCAAGTGGCGACACGGGCGCAGGCGCCGGAGCCACCGCTGGTACCCGGCGACCCACTCTGACATCACTTCCGCCGACCCCACCACCCCATCGGCACTTCTCCTCCAGACGCCGGACCAGCACGACCTCCTTCCCTCCCCTATTTCTCACCGCCCCAACCGACCCTACTTTAAGACCTCCAATGCTAAGGGTTGAGGCCCAGGTCATGCAGAGACTTAAGACCTATTTGTCCGATTGACTCGTTCCTATTGACCTTACTGACTCAGAGGTCCTATTGTCCTATTGATCCGCTCCTCCTGACCTTATTGACTGAGAGTGCCTATTTGTCCTATTGATTCCTGCCTTTTTGTCCTATTGATTCCTGCCTTTTGATCTTATTGATTGACCTACTTCCCTTATTGTACGACCCACTATTGTCCCAATTGACCTGATTCATTCTCTTATTGACCTATTGTTCCTATTGATTGTAAATCTGACTGATTGTTCACTCCTCCTCACCACAATTGACCTATTACCTACGTCATCCTTACTCTTCCTCCCTTCAGTCTAATAAAATTCCTTACTATAGCTCCGTCTCGTGTCCTGAATTACACTATACTAGGGAGTTTTTTCCGCCAGGATATCGAATGGTGGGAAAGCTTTGCGGCTCGCTTTAATGGTAAGGCCGCCATGCATGGGAAGTTCACACAGGTCTACTCAGTTTATAGTGACGCATCTGGTTGGGGCATGGGCGCTACCGATATAGCGAGATAGCGAATGGTAGACAGGAAGTGTGAACACTTATTTGTCTCTCATTTAAAATTTTCTTTTTTTATTGGTACATTAGTTGTCCCAAGCAGGGAAAATCCCAGTCACAGACGGCTGGTCTTCCCCACTCCACTGCTGGTTGATAGAAAGCCCGAGCCTACACTTTTACCGACCCAAGGGATTTTTAACCTCCCACACCACATAGACATGGTATGAGAGCAACCGGCCTTTGAGGACGCTGTAAGTTATACACATAGGTGGAAATCCAAATTGGCAGAGCTGGGGGCATGGGGAATCGAACCGCCGACCCTCAGATTAGGAGTCTGACCTAGAAAAAAGTCAGACACTCTAACCACTCCGCCACAGAGAACAGCACTGAGGAGATTGGCTCGTGGGCTCCTATAAAGAAAGCGATGATAACATTTTACAGGGTTATGCTGGACACCACCATGTCACACCGGAGGGGGGCTTGGACACGGCTCATATTAATGTGAAGGAAATGGCTGCTGCCTTCGAGGCAGCCATATGCTGGGCCCCTAATTGGGAGGGGGGCTCGATAGTGTTTGACACTGATAGTGCCGTGGTAAAGGCCGCTCTTAACACAGGCTGCCCCCGCTCACATGCACCAAACGGGATGGCCGAATGAGTTAGAGTGTCCGTCTCCCGTGCTGGTAGATCGTGGGGTCGTGGGTTCGAACCCTGGTCGAGTCAAACCAATGACTTAAAAATTGGCACTTGTCGCTTCCTAGCCAGGCGCTCAGCATTATTAGGACAGGGCAAGGACTGGTGTGCTCAGTGTCAGGATAATGTGACTGAGTGGGATGCCAGGTCATGGTGCCGGTGGCCTGGTTTCCCTGTGGGACAGCAGTATAAAGTTGCCATGAGTGCGCACTGTCACAGGTCGGTACCTGTCCTGATATGACCTTAGATGTTGCTAGGACATAAAACAACCCAAAAAAACCCAGAAAACAACAACAAAAAACGCTCACGTGAGATAATGGGTTACCTACGAAAGCTGTTTTAGATGGCGATTGAAAATATATTTGTATTCGGAGCAACCTATTGTAGTAGTCTGCACTGACCTCTCAGGCAAGGAGCCGCATAGACAGGTAGGCGTGGGTAGTGTGTTGATATTAGGGAGCCTAGGTGGTGTAATGGTTAGGACACTGGCCCGGAATGCAAAGAGATGTGGGTTCGAGTCCCGCTCTAGGTGCAATATTTCCCATTTTCATCACCACCACAACACTGGTTGCTGTGACCAGGATCCTGTACAAGCTACGAGCTGTATGGTTGTTGAACCTGCCCTGTGTATGTATGTGTAAGTGCATTGCCTGTATGTATGTAATTGTAAGCATTAAAAGACTTACACTTCCAGGGGGACGAGTGCAGTAGTCTGCACTGACCTCTCAGGCAAGGAGCCGCATAGACAGGTAGGCGTGGGTATTGTGTTGATATCAGGGAGCCCAGGTGGTGTAATGGTTAGCACACTGGCCCAGAATACAAAGAGATGTGGGTTCGAGTCCCGCTCTAGGCACAATATTTCCCATTTTCATCACCCCCACAACACTATATTCATACCTAAACAAATATTACATGTGAAGTACTTAGTAGGCTGCCTTAGAAAGGATGTTGATCTAGGATGGGTGATGTGTTGTAGGAAGATTTTTGAGGCCCCGTTTCTGCTTCATTCCAGGGCGGGAAGTGCTAGCGGGGGAGCAACAGATCTATGAGAGAGGGTTTTATTCGTCCAACTCGTGGTCTTCAAGGTCGGTCCAGATTAAATGTTATCTATCCTTTGTTGTCAAATTCGAGGAAAACGGGGCCCCGTTTCCATGTAGTTCAAGGTCGATTGCGTTGTATGCAACCTGCGAGGGACCTGTCTTACAGATCTATATTAAACTACCTGTCTGACCTGAATTTTTATTTAAAACAGAATGGCTCTCCCGGTGTAAATAATGCAACCACCCGGCTTGCTGGTTAAAGGTACATAGGTCCTACTATCATGGTTTTGAGTTTCTGCCATTTTTCTGAGATAACTCTATTAAATCTACCTTACTTTAGTTTGAAGCAACTTTTTATTTTAAATGGTTAAGTTTTGAGATATTTGAAGGGCAAATATGTCAAATTATTTTTGGGAAGCACCAGCTGTAACAGGTTCTATTAATTTGAATCAAAATTCCCTTCTTTATGGGAACACATACTTAATAAGTGTATCATTATCTAACTTAGATATGTAGAATCAATTCTAGATAATTGTTTTGGTTTTGGTAAATTGATGCTGCATCGGACTATGCAGCTTTAACAGTGCTTCACTTTCATGAATATCTATTTATATATATATATCTACTTGTACTAGATGTATGACCATAAAGTGTGCTCTATATATGTGTATTTATTTGTTGGGGTTTTACGTCCTGGCAACATTAAGTGGGCCATTAGATTAGAAGTGTCCCCAAATGCACAACACTATAGAATGCTGCCACTGGAGTGGAGTCGGGGGCCTTTTAATGTAGTGGGGTGATGCTTAATGCGAGAGAGCACAGGGAAGAGGAATCCAAGGGAAGTATACACACCCACATACCCACACACCCATACACCCACACACCCACACACCCACCCACACACACACCATAAAGAGAAGTCATCGCCATATGGAAGGGAACCAGTACGATTCAGCCGAATCCAGAATCAGGAGATAACGATTAGTTGGTTGGTTGTTGGAGTTTTACGTCCTGGCAATATCTAAGGTCATATCAGGACTGCTACCGACTTGTGACAGTGCACATTGATGGCAACTTTATAGTGCTGTCCCACTGGGAAATCAGGTTGCTGGCACCATGACCTGATATCCTACTCAATTACATTAATCAGACATTGAACTAACCAGTCGTTGCCCTATCCTATTAATGTAGAGCGCCAGGATAGGAACTGACAAGTATGACTTTTATGACTCGACTTGGAACTGAACTGCCACTCCCACTTGCGAGGCCCGCGCTCTGCTGATTCGGCCAATGAGCAGGAAATAACGATGATGCTGGCTCAGCACATCTGCTAACTCAAATTCATCTGAGAGTATATAGCATCGGCTTATTCTCACCCGGCCTCTCTCGTTGTGGCTGTGTGTTTTTGGTGCAAATGCCTGCAGGCGGCTAATACAATCACACTGGATGGTGGGTTGGTTGTTGAAGTTTTACGTCCTGGCAACATCTAAGGCCAAATTAGGATGGGTACCGACTTCTGACAGTGCGCACTCATGGCGAGTTTATAGTGCTGCCAAACCAAAACTTACTAAATTGATACTTGTCGCTCTCTACCTCGGTGCTCAGCATTAATAGGATAGGGCAAGGATTGGTTATCTGCATGTCAGGATAATGTGACTGAGTGTGATATGGGGGTCATGGTGCTGGAGGCCTAATTTTCCAGTGGGTTAGCACTATAAAGCCATCATGAGTGTGAACTGCTAGAAGTCGGTACCTGTCATGATATGACCTTAGATGCTGCCAGGAGGAAAAATTCCAACAACCACTCAACCTATACAGCTTAAATTGGTCAGTTCTTACATCAATCATCCATATTTGATTTACTCTAAGACAATTCATATTATATATATATGTGATGTATAATGTAATGTAGCAATCTGCACCGACCTCTGAGGCAAGGAACTACATAGACAGATAGCCATGGATAGGGTGATTGCATCATGGAGCCTACGTGGTGTAATCATTAGGATACTAGCCCCAGAATGGCAAGAAGTGTGGGTTCGAATCCTGCTCTAGGCACACTATTTCCCAGTTTCATCACCCGAACGAGAGTGTTATGCCAGTATAAATGTATGAAAGGTAATTTGGCATCATGCTATGCCTGTTTACACCACACTGTTTTGGTGACGTCACCATCCGGCCAACTCCCCCCCCCCCCACCCGTAGGAGCCTCACTGTACTACACCTATCTGAATTGCAGCGGAGGAACGATACCACTTGCTCATCATCATCATCATCATCATGCTGTTGGTCGCGATGCAACAAAGACTGCTTTCATTACTTGACTGCCACTCTCCATTTAGCTCTCTGCTGTGAGAGTGATGTCCATGAGTCAGTCTTAATGTCTCTCAGCTTCAGATAACACTTGCTACTATGGTCATATAGGACCTGTATTGGTCCGTGGGACTGCATACTTCAAGTCTTTGGCAATTAACCTCTTAACGGCGATTGTATCTTCTCAATCCACTCCCATCTTGTTTTAATATCTCTGAACTGTAGTACATATGTATGTGATGTATAACGTATGCGAGTATAAATGCACGGAAGATAATTTAACGTAATTCTCTACCTTTTAATAGCAAACTCTATTGGTGGCGCCACCATCCCTTAAGCTCTCGTACCACTGCACTACTGGGTTTGTCAGTTGCTGCAAAGGATATTTGGGGGGGGGGGGGGTAAGTGGGCTAGAGATTATATCTTATCGACCCACTACGATTGTGTTTATTTGTAATAGAACTGTAGTTGACACATATAACTGGTTTGTTGTGCCAGGATAATGCGACTGAGTAGGATATCTGGTCGTGGTGCTGGCGGTCTGGTCTCCCTGTGGGGCAACACTGTAAAGTCGCAATGAGTGCGCACTGTCACAAGTCGGTACCTGTTCTGATATGACCTTAGATGTTGACAGGACATAAACCTCCAACAACCACCCAATCATATATATTATATATGTTATTTATATAATATATACTATATATATTATTATTATATATATGATATATACATTATATATGATATATATAGTTAGTATGTGTATATACGTGTATAAATCATCGGTATGAGGTATTTCCTATTATTATTATGATCAGTTGACATGATGTTATCGTCCATTAAAGGAGTCAGATCGATTTGCTGTGGCATACTCGCCTATGGTGCGCCGCCACCGTCAGTTCTTTGTACTTATTCCTCAGTCTTTGTATAGATCACTTGCTGCGAAAAGTATATTATATATTTGATATCTTTTACATATTTGACATATTTGATATATATGATATATGTAATATATATATATATTGTATACTTTATATATATTCTATATGTGCATACATGAAAAGACCAGAAGGAAGACGAAGCTGCAGTGAAAATTGCTTCTGATGTAGAATGAAATGTACTGATGAGTCATGGTCATGCAGTGATGAATGAATGAAGACCTTTCACAACCAGCAGCTGGGTGGCGCTGCGGCTGTGTCAGTCACACCGGTGGGGTGTATGGGGGGAGGGGGGCTGGTAGGGGGTAGGGAGCCTGCTGCCGTGTGTACAGGTTATATTCGGGGCAGTATATCAGATCATTCAGGATGCCCTGTGACCTATGGCATTCACAGCGAGAGATTCACCCTAAAAGCCTCACCTGCCAGATGCAGTGAGGCTGCAGCTGATGCCGGCCCGGGTGGGGCGCCGCGGGGCGGAGCGGGGCGCGGCAAGGCGCGGCAAGGCGGGGCGGGGCGCGGCGGGCCGGGGCGGGGCGCGGCGGGGTGGGGCGTCTCGGGCTAGGCGGGGTGGGTTGTCCGGGACAGTGCGGGGGGAGCGGGGTGCGGAGGCGGGCGGGGTGGGGTGGGGTGGGGGGGTGGGGTGGGATGTGGTGGGGGCGGCCTCGTGGGGCGGGGCGGGGCCGTGGGGGTGGGGCGGTGCGGGTGGTGGGGCGGGGGTGAGGAGTCAGGCTCAAGGGGAGGGATGAGGGTTGGGGCGCGCGCGGCTGGGCGGGGGAGGCGGGCGAGGGGAGGAGTGTGTGTGTGTGGGTGGGGTGGGGTGGGGGAGTCCGTCACCAAGGAAGTGGGGTAGAGGTTGGGGCGAGGCGGGGCGCCTGGGCTGGGCCGGGGGGGGGGGTTCGCACAAGAGGGGATGTTTAAGGTTTGGGCGGGAAGGACGGTGGGCGGGGCGGGGAGGGGGGGGGGCGTGTGGTTTCGGCACAAGGGGAGGGGATGAAGGTTTGGGCGAGGAAGGACGGGCGGGCGTGGCAGGACAGGGGGGGGGGGCGGTGGGTGTGGCAGGTGGAGTCCGGCACAAGAGGAGGAAGGGATGAGGGTTGGGGTGGGGCGGGGCAGCTGGGGCGGGGAGTAGGGGGGGGGTCCGGCATAAGAGGAGGGATGGGGGAGGGAGGGAGGGAGGGAGAGGGCGGTTGTAGGGTGGGTGTATGGTGGGTGTGGGTGTAGGGTTGGTCTAGAGTGAGTGTAGGGTTGGAACAGGGTGGGTGCGGGTGTGGGTGGTGAGGACATACACGGCTGGGTGTTAGGGGGATGGGTGAGTGTGGGGCTGTGTGGATGGCCTGACACTGGAGTGAGTATGCGTGTTGTGGGGGGGGGGGTGTGTGCAGGGAATGAGGACAGGGACGGTTGGGGTCAGGGCATTGATAGGACTAGGTGTGGGGGTTTGAAAGTGGTGGGGTCAAATGTGGGGGTGGAGGTGGAGGCTGAAGTCTGACACGGCTAGGGGGAGGGTGGCTTGTGTGTGTGTATGGGTGTGAAGCGAAGTCAGGCATGGTTGGGGGACCAGGGGTGCGTGTGGGGAGGAGAGTTAGGCGTTGGCGGGTTTGGGTGGGTTGACTGGGGCTTGGTACTTTTAGGTGCTGAACTAAGTGTGTTGAGTGCAGGTGCAGTTAGTGGAAGGGGGGCTTGAAGATAGTGTCGGGATACGATGGAGGTGGAGGCGGGAGGGAGGGGAGGTGCAGGGAGGAAGTGCGGGGAGGAGAGGGGAGGTGCGGGGAGGAAGTGCAGGGAGGAGAGGGGAGGTGCGGGAGGTGCAGGAGGACAGGTGTGTGTGTGAGGAGAGATGCTGCTTTTCTCCACCACTCTCTCCAGTGCACCAGGGTGATTAACTGCCCTTTTAAACACACCCCCACCCACCCACCCACCAACCCACACATGCACCACACACACCGCTGGAGCATCCCCTCCCCTCTCCACACACACACCCACACACCCAAATCCATTTAGACATTGATGAAGCCTAGGAAGCAGACAGCAGTCGGCGTCTGTAGGCGGCGTTCATTGCGCGTCGAGATCATAGCGAGGCTGGGCCCGCCCCGCTAAAACCAGACCCACCCTTTGAGCGTTCGGCTAGTGTAGATATTGAAGATCCGGCAGTGGCTGAGTGCCAGGCTTCGGCTAATCAACTCATTACCAAGTCGCCAAGTTCCCGCCCATCCATCACCCACTGCTTCATGCTTTAAAAGAAAAATCACACATTTCTAGAATCCAGATTAATTGGCCTGCACCTCCTCCCACTGTCTACATCTCTTCCTTCCTCCGTGTAGCTCTTCCCTCTTCCCTCATGTACACTCACACTCACACTCACACTCACACTCAACACACTTAGTTCCTCGATTACCTGAGCTGAACCCTGGTAAACCCCTCCACACAAACCCCATCACCTAACTGTCCTTCCCACACACCCTGCTGGTGTTAGGCTGCCTCCCCCCCCCCCTCCCCCCCCCCACCAATTTCTCTGACAACTACCCATCGGAAGCCAACTCCCGACCACATGAGACCGCTTTCAGTTGTGCTCATACAGTGCTGCAGATTTGCAGCCTTCAGCGCACCAATGCGACTGAAAACTCCCCCCAAAACAACAACCCTCCTGGTCCCCCAGCCATGCCTGGCTTCATTTCACACCTGTGTACTGGTATACACATACACAAACCACCCTCCCGATAGCCGTGTCTGATTTGACATGGGTCCGGACGCAGTGGACAAATCGGTGAGAGCTTTGGCTTTCCTTGCGGAAAGTCATGGCGTTGTTAAAACCGAACCGAGTCAAACCAATGACTTGATGAATTGATACTTCTGGCTAGCTATCCTGGTCTGTAACATTACTAGATTAGGGGGATAGGGACAGGACTGGTAAACTCAGTGCTAGGATAATGTGACTGATTGGAGTTTCATGTTACAGTGCCAACGGCCTGGTCTCCCAGTCGAGCAGCACTAAAAACTCGACACTCATGGCGAATTTATAGTGCTGTCCCAGTGGGAGACCAGACCGTCGGCACCATGACCCAATTTTCCATTCAGTCACATTATCCTGATATTGAACTAACCTGCAATTGCCTAGAATGTAGGGAAGGAAATAAATGTATTTCAGGCAAAGTTAAAACAGTTGCGGTATATGTGGAAGTCAGGCCCCCAAACTGCCAACTTTCCACGGAAACCATAAGTGAAAACCTTGCAAATAATAGATATAAACATTGTAAATAATAGCAGAATCCATGTTCAGATGAAGGTTTACATGTTGTGTATATATGTCAGAGTTGAAAAATAGCAATTTCACTTGTGTAGTTTGATCTTATACAAATGAAGCGATCTGTTAATATCACTCATGTAACATGGAAATCAAACACACATCTAGAACATCATTTTAACATTCTAGAGAGGGTAAGTGCCAAACTCAGTAGTGACAAATATATATTTGGTAAGTCTTTGGTTTTACGCGGTCAAGATTTGAAGCCTAGAATTTCCACATGGGAACCCAGCACTCTTATCACTTCAGCTACTTGCATTCTATGTGGGAAATCTTGCGATTTCGGTGAATCACATTGAATACTTACAGGATTGATATCTGTCAATTCCTCGCCTAGTCTTCGCATTACAAGGACTGATTGGCCCAATGTCATGATACAACAACTGAGTCATATATCTGGGCTTAATGCCAATAATACTGTAGTACACCACGATGTCAACCGTTCCACGGTCTTTCACTCATCCATGCACACACGGAAGAACGCCAAGATTTAGAGAGAGTACGCTTCCACTGGTTTATTACCAAACCTATCCGCTCTCCATGGTGCCAACAGTCAAGAGACCCGCCCCCTAACTCGCTAGGTCCCACGTCGCCTCTATAGGTGGGTGGGGTGTGTGCTAGCCACATGCAATAGAGGCCACCTAGCGCAGTTCAATGTAACTGCGTAGGTGTGCAGCGTAGTGTCTACCGCCACCACGTCGTAGTGGAGCTCATGCACAGACTACTACAATACCATATCCTAGTTGGGCAACACTATAAATCTACAATGAGTGCACGCGGTCGCAAGTCGATACCCGTCCTGATGTGACCTCAGCTGTCATTTGGACGCCAAACCTCAATCAATCAAAAACCAATCTCGCAGATTGCAGTTTATCTTCCTCTCTCTTCCATCCATGTTTACGACCGATTAAAATGCCGTGCGACCCAAATCCTATAATTGTAAAATTGTAATTGCATCAACCATCTCAACATCCATCTTTTAACATTGTCAGAACTCTGACACTTTCAGATCTTAAAATATGTAAATCCCGCCTCCATCCGTCGCCACTATTAGCTATGCATGGCTGATGACATTGAAGAAACTACTTCCAAATTGTGCAGTCAGCCGTGCGACGGAGCTCAGTCAAACTGGGTCAATCCCAAAGTTGACGGGTGAAAACATAAGTATAAATATTGGGTGTATTTAAATAACTCTCTCCGGAATGTCACTCTCTGCGCTGGCCAAATATAACACCGGAAGTCCAGCTCCAGTGCTGATGAGTACTGGCGGACACTTCCGGTAAATGGAAATGCAGTTTGTAAGTTGATTATTTTCAAATATATGTAAATATACATTCAGTTATATACTCATAGTCAGGTTTGGTAAATTGTATATATCAAAAGTTTCAAGACTCGCCCAATTTGGAGTTTCTAAAATGTATCTCAATTTAATTCCATAGCGATGTGATCTGATTATTCTCATGATCTCTCGTTGCAAGTCACCCTATTCACGCCGCAGCCATCTTGAAACCAGACCGAGGGCACTTATGCGTCTCTGAGGCGCCGCTGTATGTAAAGTAATGTGAATACTTTTTTCTCGACCAAAACCTCTCGAAATCACTCAAATGTGAGGGTATTCATTTTTTAAAGTAACATATTCACCTTTGCATACCTGTTTTCTATCTATTGGCCAATTTTCACAAAGATTGGGTGACCCTTGCATGGTGATTTTTCCCATTCTTTAACTACTGTCAACTTAAAGTCTGCATAGTTATGGTGGTATCATGTAATGCAGCACTGTCAGCGTAGCTATCTGTGAAACACAGTTAAACAACTAGTCTTAGTAATTAAAAATTAATAAAAGCTTTAGAAGGGGTAAAACATATTTTTTAAATATATCTATATTAAGAAAGTTATGCAATTTTGAATTTAAGAAAAGATTGGCAGCCAAGGTGAGTGACTTTGTTGACATTGCCTACTGAAATGCATCTGATTATCACTCAATCTTCATGAAAATTGACCAATAAATAGAAAAAAGGTAAGCAAAAATGATTAGGATAGTTTCAAAAGTTAATATCTTCAAATTTTACTCCTTTAATTTATGTAGTAGTTCATACACATCGGCACAAAGTCGTGTCTTATGGCCATTTCCAATACCGATGCTTACTCAGCCTCGTTCTGATGCCTAATTAGGTTGCACGTGAATAGGGTGAATTGCCTTACTTTCCTACAATATGATACTCCTGTTCTACGCCACTGCTTATACATCCAATATGTTGTGGGTGCCAGTGTAGAGCGTGATTGTTGCAAGATGAGAGATCTGGGTCAAATCTGGCAAGAATTATGGTTTCGTCGGATTATTCAATTTTAAAGAGATTCTATTGTGTGCATGCAGCAGGATGCATGTGGTTGCCGTGTGGTTGCCGTGTGGTTGACGTGTGTTTGGTGTGCAGTTGCCATGTGGTTGAGGTGCTGTCGATCTGTGCTTGGTATGTGGTCAATGTGTGTAATGTGTGCATTATGTGCCTACAGTGTGCGTATAGTGATTAGTGTGTGCATAATATTGGTGATGTCTGCTAAACATATGTGCAATATTTACATAGCATTTGCAAAGTAACTTGTGCGTTAATGTGAATATTGATAATGTGTGCGTTAATGTGAGTTAATATGCATAAATGTGCATTAATGTGCATAAATGTGGGTTGATGTGCGTTAATGTGCGTTAATGTGCGTAAATTTGCGTACATGTGCGTAAATGTGTGTATGTGTGTGTACACGTGTGTTAATGAGCATACATATGCGTAAATATGCAGGTTGGAGAGCTTACCTCGTTTTAGCTACGGTGGCCATTTGGCCACCGAGTTCTTTTCCAAGGTCGAATTTTATATAAGATTAGTGTGCAGGTTCACAAATATGGTTGTGGCACACTGAGTTTTGGGATGTTTTCATATTGGGATATATCACTAGAAAGCAAAAAATTATATCTAATTTCTTTAATATTTCTAGGCCATTTAGTTGGGACCGGATTGAGCAAATTAGCAGTGAATATTAGGAAATAATTCAGTAGTTACAACATGTGGCTACAGGCCAGAACTTCCCATGATACTACTGTGTTGGTATAGCAGTAAATCCCAAACAATAGGGCACCTCCAGTCAACCATAGGGGTATATGCTGGTCTGTGGCCCACTCATATACTTCCACTTGCCACTTGGGGAGGAGGTCCTGTGGGGGCTGCTGTACATCATTTAGATATATTTTTTGCATACCAATATATATCTATGCATAATAAATAATTCACTGTGATTATGCAGATGATGCATAATCACTACAAAGATGGCTTGTCTTCCTGGTACAACATTAAGAAAAACCTACCTTAAATATGATTGTATTTGATTTATTTTATTGTTGGTTATCACTTTTTATATACATATGCGTACATATACATACATATACATATACATACATATACATTCATATACAATAGAAGAGAGTGATCTCAGATTTACGTCTGCCATATGGAGGCATTGGTACAAAGTACTGGATGTAGACCAACATTTTGATATTGGTTACTATGGTAGTATTTATACTATTATTTATATCCTATTCACATTACTTTTTATATCTACCTACTATGGACCAAATTATGTAACTACCACATTCCTGAGTCTGAAATATAGAATTGATTGAATGAATATACATATACATACATATACATACATATACATACATATACATACATATACATACATATACATACATATACATACATATACATACATATACATACATATACATACATATACATACATATACATACATATACATACATATACATACATATACATACATATACATACATATACATACATATACATACATATACATACATATACATACATACACATAACATTATCTGATGCATAATCCCTACGAATATGGCATTTCTTGCTGGTACAGCAACATTAAGAAAAAGTTACCATGTATATTATTGCATTCATATTTCATTTATTTTATTGTTGGTTGTCACATTTTATTTATATTTATATTATTTGAATTGAGGCCTGGTGCCGGGAGTCTCGGCAGCGGGAGGCTGGGAACCCTGGTGCCGGGAAGCCAGGATTCCCGGCACCGATAGGCTGCCATCTCCTCCCCCCTCCCCCCGAAACCCAAACCCCCTATGCCTATTATAAATGTTATGCATATACATATATATTTATACATACATATACATACATATACATACATATACATACATATACATACACATACATACATACATATACATATATATTAACATATATATATACATATATATACATATATATACATACATATACATACATATACATCTATATATATACATATGCAAACATATATACATGACTATATATATATGCATATAAATACATATTGTATTTAGAGATGACTGCATCACATATCTTAGAGTAGTCCTCCATTTGTCACTGCTAAGTTAATCCATATGTAGTCTGTGTCATAATCAGACTTATTGCAACAATGCAAGGGGCCTAAGCTCTGACACTTTCGCACTCAGATTTCAACCAAACACTGCCATTGCCCTAAATAATATTCCATTTATATTTAATTTATTTTATTTTTGATTATGCATGTACATGTACACATACACATACCTTTAAAGCTATATGTGTATATGCATATATGCACATCCATATGTATATATTATATATAATATATACATAATATTGCAATATCAGGTGAAGAATAACTTACCAGTGTTCCTAAATGTAAGGATGACTGTGCCAGATCCTTCACAATGGTAATCAATTTGCAAGTAGCAAGTTGACTGTTGTGTAGTGTGTGCCTTCAGAAATATGTGTGTGCAGTGCACTGAGGCACAGACCCTTATGAACCAAATCCAATCCATTGTCACACCTATTCCAAGAGCATAAGCTCTGACACATTCACACTCAGTGAGCTCAGCTGTCAGTGGAACTGCAGCCCAGAGAACCATTGGCAACCTGAGGTGAGAAAGCTTTCCTTGGCAGTTTTTGGTTAAAATCTAAGTGTTAAAGTGTCAGAGCTTAGGCCCCTTGCAATAAGTCTGAGAGTGAAACAGACTACACATGGGTTAACTTACCAGTGACAAATGGAGGACCACTCTACAATATGTGATGCAGTCATCTCTAAATACAGTATGTATTCACATATATATATATATAATTATGTAATCACATATATAGGTCTCCATATGTATACATGTATACATATATGTAGATGTGAATGCATGTATATATATAGACATATATACACATAGGTACATATGTAATATCTATATATGCATATACACATAGGTATATGTATATTTATATGTATACACATATGTATGAGTATATGTATATTTATATCTATATCCATATATATATATACAATTTATATGTATATACATGTATATGTGAATCTAAAAATGATACTAATAATAATTAAAATAATACGGTAATAATAATGACGGTAATAATGATAATAACAATGGTAATAATAATGATAATAATGATGATAATAATAACAACAATATAATGATAAAAATGGCAATAATACTTGACATTAGCCGACCTGACTTTACCTGACCTGACTTTCCCCGGCCTGACTTTACCCGACTCTACTTTGCCTGACCTGACTTTACCCGACTTGACTTTACCCGACCTGACATTACCTGACCTGACTTTACCGAACCTGACATTACCCGACCTGACATTACCCGACCTGACATTACCCGATATGGCATTATCCGACCTGATACTACCCGACCTGACTTGACCCACCTGACTTGACCATACCTGACTGGACCCGACCTGACTTCCCTGGCCTGACTTCACCCGACCTGACTTCACCCGACCTGACTGGACCCGACCTCCTGGACCCGACCTGACTTTACCCGACCTGACTATACATGACCTGACTTTACTCGACTCTACTTTACCCGACTCTACTTTACCCGACTCTACTTTACCCGACTCTACTTTACCTGACTCTACTTTACCCAACTCTACTTTACGTGACTCTACTTTACCCAACACTACATGACTGACTCTACTTTAATCGACACAACTTTATCCGACATGACTTTACCCGACACAACTTTACCTGACCTGACTTTGCCCGACCTGATTTTACCCGACCTGTCATTACCCGACACGACTTTAACCGTCGGGTCAACTGAGGTCAGGTCAAGTCGGATCGGATCAAGTCGGGTCGGGTCAAGTCGGAAAGGTCAAGTCAGGTCGGGTGAAGTCGGTGAGGGTGAAGACGGCTTGGGGCGGGTCAAGTCGGGTCGGGTCAAGTCAGGTCGGTTGAAGTCGGGTCGGTTGAAGTCGGGTCGGGAGAAGTCTGTTTGGGTGAAGTCGGGTCGGTTGAAGTTGGGTCGGTTGAAGTCGGGTTGGTTGAAGTCGGGTCGGTTCAAGACGGGTCGGTTCAAGTAGGGTCGGGTCAAGTAAAGTTGGGTCAGCTAAAGCCGGATCGGGTAAAGTCGGGACGGGTAAAGTCGTGTCGGCTAAAGTTGTGTCAGCTAAAGTCGGGTTGGTTAAAGTCGGGTTGGCTAATGTCGGGTCTGGTAAAGTTGGGTCTGGTAAAGTCATTGGTTTGTTTGTTTGTTTACCGACCCGCAGCACAAAAAGTAGACATTAGTTATTTGGGGGTCGGGCAAAGTCCAGTCAGAATGTAGTTGAGTCGGCTAAAGTAGAGTCGGGTAAAGTAGAGTCAGGTAAAGTAGAGTCAGGTAAAGTAGAGTCTGGTAAAGTAGGTCTGTGCGGGACTCTCGGTCTGCTGGTGCCGGGACTGTCGGCCTGCCAGCGACAGGCCTCCCGGCACCGGCCTTCCCTTAAATAATATGAATAGAAATAAAAAGTGATAACCAACAATAAAATAAATCAAATACAATAATATTTAAGGTAGGTTTTTCTTAATGTTGTACCAGCAAGACAAGCCATCTTTGTGGTGATTATGCATCAGATGCATAATTACAGTGAATTATTTATTATGCATATATATATAGATATATATATTGGTATGCAAAAAATATATCTAAATGATGTACAACAGTCCCCACAGGACCTCCCCCCAGTGGCAAGTGGAAATATATGAGTGGGCCACAGACCAGCATATACCCCCATGGTTGATTGGAGGTTCCTCTATTGTTTGGGATTCATGGCTATACCAACACAGTACTATCATGGGCAGTTCTGGCCTGTAGCCATGTGTTGTAACTACTGAATTATTTCCTAATATTCACTGCTAATTTACTCAATCCGGTGCCAACTAAATGTCCTCGGAATATCTAGAAAATTAAATATAATTTTTGGCTTTCTAGCGATGTATTCCAATATGAAAACATCCCGAAACTCAGTGGCCATAACCATATTTTTGAACCTGCTACCTAATCCTATACAAAATGTGACCTTGGAAATTGAACCGGGGGTCGAATGAGGTATTTAAACACCATAGCCCGATCGAGGTAAGCTCTCCAACCTGAATATGTGTAAATGTGGGTACATGTGTGTTAATGTGCGTACATATGCGTAAATATGCGTAAATGTGTGTAAATGTGTGTAAGTGTGCGTAAATGTGTGTAAATGTGCGTTAATGTGTGTTAATGCTCGTTAGTGTGCGTTTGTGCGCAATAATGTGCGCTGATGTGCGTTAATGTGAGTTAAGGTGAGTTAAAGTGAGTTAAAGTGAGTTAAAGTGAGTTAATGTGAGTTAATATGAGTTAATGTGAGTTAATGTGAGTTAATGTGAGTTAATGTGAGTTAATGTGAGTTAATGTGAGTTAATGTGAGTTAATGTGAGTTAATGTGAGTTAATGTGAGTTAATGTGAGTTAATGTGAGTTAATGTGAGTTAATGTGAGTTAATGTGAGTTAATGTGAGTTAATGTGAGTTAATGTGAGTTAATGTGAGTTAATGTAAGTTAATGTAAGTTAATGTAAGTTAATGTGAGCTAAGGTGAGTTAATGTGAGTTAATTAATATGCCTTAATTCGCGTTAATGTGCGTTACTGTGCGTTAATGTGCGTGATGAATGCGTGAATGCATGCGTGAATGCATTACACATCAGGAGAACTACTATGAAACGCGAGAGAGTAAAAACCCTAAGCCCACACGTACTCTACAGTCCGCGTGAACCTAAACGCTCCCGACACTTACAACTTAAATCGGTATCTGCAGAAGTAAACCCCGTCCCGAGCAGCTCACGCGAATTGAGTCGTCAGGTCACTGACCTCATTTCATTGCGCGCCCGGTCCACAGACCAGATTACAACGAACATAATCGAAAAGGGGCGATTTTTAATCCTTCATCCCTAACCCTCGTCAAAACACACCAGTGACTGACGGTCGTGAACGATTCGTACGCACGTCATTCACCCCGCAATGTCCTCAGTCTTGTTCAGGTGCCATTTTAAATGCCGCAGATATGTATTTATAGCACTTCAGCTCTCCTGTCACTCCCCCCCCCCCGTGTCAACGAAGGACAGTCTCGGCTTTGGTTATCCTTCCCTCCACCCTCCGATCCCTTCTCCCCTCCATCCCTTCTCCCCTCCTTCTCTGCCTCCTTCCCCCCCCCCCCCCCCTTCCCTCCGCCCTCCCTCTATGCCGCATTCTCCCTCCTCCCCCCCCCCCCACCCACCGCCTCCGCCGCCACCCTCCACACGCACTACTAGACCAGACGGGATGGCCGAATGAGTTAGAGCGTCCGTCTCCCGTGCTGGTATATCGTGGGGTCGTGGGTTCGAGTCCCGGTCGAGTCAAACCACTGACTTTAAAATTGATACTTGTTGCTTCCTAGCCAGGTGCTCAACATTATTAGGATAGGACAAGGACTGGTTAGCTCAGTGTCAGGATAATGTGACTGAGTGGGATACCAGGTCATGGTGCCGGCGGCCTGGTTTCCCAGTGGGACAGCACTATAAAGTCGCCATGAGTGCGCACTGTCACAAGTCGGTACCCGTCCTGATATGACCTTAGATGTTGCTAGGACGTAAAACAACAACAAACAAACAAACAAACAACTACTTCTCCGATCACCCTTTCTTTGACAACTTGTTTTTTTGTTTGTTTCTTAAAGTTTTACATCCTGGCAACATATCCACGAGTACGCACTGCCACAAGACCGTACTCGTTCCGATATGACCTTAGATGTTCCCAGGACGTAACACTCCAACAACCAATCAATCAGTTGCTATAATGATGTAGGTCAGGGAGGGTTCCTCTCTAAAATCATGCTGTAATATGGACCAGACGGGATGGCGTGCGTGCTGACACAAGTAGGTGTGACCTTAGATGTTGCTAGGACGTAACACAACAACAGACAAACAAACAATTGCTGCAATATGATTACGGTCACATGTCACTAATTATATAAGACGGCTTTGCACAAGCGATCCATTGCAATAGAGAGGTATCATAAAGTACCCCCCCCCCCTCCCCACTCCCGCACAAGGAATGTGCAAGCCCTCGTTTAAAAATAGTGAATTAAAGCCATTCATAGAGATCCCACCCATCTCTTCCCTGTGTGACGTCAGACACTATGTATATTTCAGCTTCAATGCAGCCAGATTGATCCTCCCATTGGTATTGGACAAAGCATACTCTGGATATTCTTGGATATTCTATACTCAATGTATTCATACATTCTTAAATTTATTTAAATTAATTCCTAGCCACACTTCGTCAAACAGCATAAACAAACCATTCTACTAACACTGAATCTCAAAATGCTATGTCCAAGAATGGTTCGGTAGAAGTAAACTGTTAAGTATTTACACAACAGGTAATATATCAGGGACGAAAGATCTCTGGGATTTCGAGGATTTCCGGGATTTTTCCTGTACCTACTGCAATCTCGCAGCACGATCAATGTATATGCACTATTATATACATTGGTTTATGCTGCAGCAACATCAGCGTATACGAATATGTGGTGCAGATGCTGCAGCACTATACTACTAAAATAGGCTTCAAACGGCGCAGCACTATCAGCGTGTACTACTATTACGTGCTTCAAACGGCACAGCACTATCAACGTATACTAATATATATGAAACCCGACTTCGGGAATTTTCCATGATTCCCTGACAATGCTAAACCTATGGGAGAATATCCACATTTCCGCTTTTTTTCGTGGAGACTTTCATCCCTGAAGTATATATAAATCTGTGTTCCCCCCCCCCCCCCTTTTTTATTTATTGCTGTTCCTCTGTTATTTCCAGTCAACCATATATTATGACAGAGACAGTCCAAATAAAAATGTAAAATTCAATACCGAAATGCACTGGGATTGGTCCCACTGCTTCACTGGTCACAGCTGGTCCAGTGTATTATTAACAACCCCACCCCAACAACATAATTCATAAACTCACATAACTAACTACACTAGAGTTACACTAGAATATTTCTAACAAACTGACATTTATATACCACTTGCCTAACTGCAACTGGACATTTAAAACTTACTACAACTTTACCAACTGAATACAGAAGATAACTTCTGCTTACATTCTAAATACTATGTAAATACTCACATTGATCTGACTAATATTGATCTAGTTATATGACACTACTGTTACCATATTGCTATGGAACTTTAGGGTTACAGAATTTCATTGTGCTACATGCTGCAAATTGTGTATTCAACAGTTATTGTATACCTTATTCTATATACATTTTGTCTAAATAACCCTGAATTGAAAAATGGCTGGAAACTGGCTGGAAAACCAGTGCTTCGGCACTGACAAAACACTAATTCAACATAATAAACATATTTACCAAAAAGAAAAAAGAAAAAAAAGTGAAACCATATACCGAACCACTCCATAACATAATGATCTAATCCGTACACATGTATCTATGTATGTATAAATATGTATGAGCACTATCTCGTATGTGAATTGTAAACATATGCCATATGTAAGTCTTGGAAAGATTAATGTGTATTATCATGGATTATAGTAATATAAAGAACGAAGCTAAACCCAAGGTTAATTATTATTATTCGTATGTGTTCTTCGATATCTAGTATTAAGAGTCGCGCACCTACCTTGTTTATGCGCGCGTTTATGGGGCGCTACCTGTGTCGCGCGGAAATATCGCTGAAACGGTCTCACTTCTGCTACTGTTTTCCTGACAATATCAGACTACATATACATATATTGTAAATACTTGCGTTGTCACATGGCTGGAAAAGCGATGCCATGGCGCTGTCAAAAGACTTTATGTAATGAATAAACGGTATTTACCTAAGTGAATGTGATTGATATATGGCACATATTCATGTAAGGAATAGTTGGTAATATCATGCGTGCAAATATTTTAAAGCAGTAATTACATGACGCATAAGAGACTGTCTCAGAAGGTGCTAAGCAATATGGGACAAAACTTTGTCCATTGTAATGATCAACATATTATCTGCTTATGCATTCACTCAGGATAAACTGATTTGTTTTTTACATGATGTTTCATGATGCGCGAGAAGGAAGAAGGCAGAGGCGGGTGTGGAAAAAGAGAGGCTTTATTGACGCCTCAGATGACAAACAGGGTATACAGGGGTAGCACAAGGAGGTAAATAAGTCAAAGCAGAATATGTAATAAGCAAGTAGAATAGGTAATGTCAAAACAGGGTATACAGAGATATCACAAAGAGGTAATTAAGTCAAAGCACAGTATGTAATAAGCAAGTAGAATAGGTAATGTCACGTTCATGGTGTCAATGGTAGCAGAATACATATTGATATGAAGCAAATGTACTAGTGTTTTCAGTGTAACCGTTTCTGTGCTGTTTTGTGTCAATCGTTACAATGGACAAAAATAAAAGATATATCACCTTTTGAGGCAGGCTCATATATATATTTATAGGACTTCAGATCTCCTGTCTCTGTCAATCCTACCCCCCCCCCCCCCACCTCCGCCGCTACCATCCACACACACACACATACCTACTTCCCCGATCACCCTGGCAAAATATCCATTAGTGCGCAGTGTTTACAAGTCGATACCCGTCCTGATATGACACAACACAATGAATAAAAGAGTATCTGATCACACTGAACTAAGACTAAGTAGAACTACTAGTATCTACCTGAATTGGAAATCCTAAACCAACAACTAAAACCTTTTATGTAAATGTAAACTGTTTTAATGTACCTCGTACTCATTACTTACTGCATTGTGTCCACTTTAATTTCAGAATCTACTTCACATTTCAAGACACTATATAAACCTTGTTTTAAAAAAACCGCGAAATTGTGTAACTACCAAGATACCTGTAAGACTTATGACCGGAACACCAGTGCCATGTCGCTGACAACAGATTTATATGGATAACATTCATTTACCACAAAAAGAAAAGAAATCCAAAACACTGTATTTGCTGTATATTTGTTTTGATATACCCATGTATTATTTGCATACACATTCTAAGTGATGCAGGCTGTACACACTATAGTTACTCTCTTCTGTAATTTGTGTGACTAATACTGAATGTACAAAGGCCTGAAGACCAGTGATTCACTGCTGAAAGACAAAACAATGTTTAGAAGAAGACATTGATCTACCAACAAAAATAAGATTAGTCTGTGAAGAGCTAAGTTTTACAGTTTGTAACACAGCGTCTACAAGTAATTAGCACAGTCCCGTGTGTTAATTAGAGGACACATAGAAGTGGGGGCTTTAAGGGGGAAAACCCGATGACAGACATGTGTAATAGTAATCCTGGGTTTTTCGTATGCTATGTTGCAAAAAGAATTATTTGACTAACCTTACAAGCTGCCACCACTCTATTTACTATGCAAAGTGTGCACATCTCCACTACTTGAAGTCTGCATATTGCGCGGTAGATTGCAGTGCATGATTATATGACTATTTGAATATATCATTGCACAAGGTGTTTATATATTCGGTAGAAGTAAACTATTATCTATATGTTATGTGCTATCGATGTGTTGCATAAGCATCAGGGGTAATCTTCTATTATGTAAACACAGTGTTGTAATAGTGTATAGAGCAGGATGTCACCTACACGTCAGCTACACGTCACCTACACGTCATCCACACATCACCTACATGTCAGCCACACGTCAGCCACACACCACATACACATCAATCACACATCAACCACACATTACCTAGACGTCAACCACACATCACTTACACCTCACCACCCATCAACCTACACGTCAACCACACGTCACCTACACGTCAACCACGCGTCACCTACACGTCAACCACACGTCACATACACCTCAACCACACGTCACCTACACCTCAACCACACATCAACCACACGTCACCTACACATCCACTACACGTCACCTACACGTCACATACACGTCAACCACACGTCATACACACATCACCTACACGTCAATCACACGTCACCTACACGTCAACCATACGTCACCTACACATCGACCACATATCAACTACACGTCAACCACACATCACCTACACACCAGCCACACGCCACCTACACCTCAACCATCCATCACCTACACGTCAAACACACGTCACCTACACGTCAACAACACGTCAACCCCATGTCACCTACACGTCAACCTTACGTCACCTACACCTCAACCACACATCACCTACACATCAACCACACACCACCTACACGTCAACCACACGTCAGCCACACGTCAACCACATGTCAACTATACGTCAATCAAAACATCACCCACAAGTCGACCACACGTCAACCACACATCAACCACAAGTCAACCACATGTCACCTATGCATCACCCCCCCATCACCTACATAATACATGCCAAACACATGTCTCCTGCAGCAACTATGTGCCACCTACACGTCAACCACACATCACCTACACATCGACCACATGTCAAACATAGATCACCTACATGTCAACCATATGTCAACCATGTGTTAACTACACACCAACCACATGTCAATCACATATCACCTACACATCAAACACATGTCAACAACATGTCAACCACACACCAACCACATTTCAATCACAGTTCAACCACCCAGCAACCACACATCAACCTCATTTCAATCACACATCACCTACACATCAACCACATACCAAGCACAGTTCAACCACACAACAACCACACATCACATATATGTCAGCTACACATCTACTTGCTGCAACCACACAATCTCTTTAAAATTGCATAATCCGACGAAACCATAACATTTTCAAAAACCAATGCACTTGCTTACCTGGTCGAGTCAAACCAATGACTTACAAATTTATACTTGTCGCTTCCTAGCCTGGTGCTCGGCATTATTAGGACAGGACAAGGACTGGTTGGCTCAGTGTCCGGATAATGTGACTGAGTGGGATATCAGGTCATGGTGCTGCCGGCCTGGTCTTCCAGTGGGAAGCACTATAAAGTCACCATTAGTGCACACTGTCGCAAGTCGGTACCCATCCTGATATGACCTTAGATGTTGCTAGGACATAAAACAACAACAAACAACAACATTTGATTCAAGATGTCCACGTTTGATTGTGGTGGACTTCCTTTAAGGCCCAGTCAGAGCTTACAGGACTGAGTACTGGACACCACCAGGCAAAGAATTGTGTAGTCCGCTGGTGTTCAGTGTCGAACCGTTGCAACAGCCGCTGGACGAAACGGATGCTAACTGGGTGCTAAACGGACAAGAAACATACATTAACGAATAGTTAACAGATGAGAACCAGACGAGAACCGGACGGCAACCGAATGTCAAACGGACGGACTGCACACCAAACGGACACCAACCGGACACCAACCGGACACCAACCAGACACCAACCAGACACCAACCGGACACCAACCGGACACCTACCAGACTGTTCACGGACACGCCAAAAACCGACGGTCCGAATTCCCACAGCACCATCAACGGACTCTTCAGGATACAAAACGGACACCTAACTGATGAGTAATGGACATCAAATGGTGTCCGGTGGTGTCCGGTACAAGTTTTGTGCATGTTCAAAACTTGTACTGGACACCGCCGGACACCACCGGACACCACCGGACAGATAACGGACACGCCAGATGCCAACCGTATATAAACCGTACATTGCCGTATTTCACCAGACAGTGTCCGTTTTCTATACGGTTCCTCAATCCGGTGAGGTCTGACTCTATGGAAGATATTCTAATCAAAAGAATCTCCGGTGGACTGGACACCTCATGAGGATGTCATTAGACAGGCTACCAAAGCAGATCCTCTATTCTCAACTGTCTTCTGGTTACAGAAAGAGAGGGCGCCCTCGTCTTTGGTTCAAGAGAAAGCTGAAGCTGAGAGACATTAAGACCAACTCATGGATGCAACTCTCACAGCAGAGAGCTAAATGGAGAATGGCAGTCAAGTAATGAAAGCAGGCTTTGTCGCATCACAACCGACAGCATGATGATGATGATGATGATATGGGAGGAATATTAAATCTACTGTGAGTGATAAAATCCTCTGGTAACCAGCAATCCGGTGCGCATACCAAACCCAAACATCATTTGACACGTTTTCACTTCAAAATATTTCCAAAGCTAACAATTTAAAAAAAAACGTTCCCCAACCGAAATTAAAGTAGATTATACCATTTATAGCGATCAACCTGATCTATTTATTTACCTTTAAATAAGGCATGGGGATACCTCAAACCATCGGATTATGCAACCTTAAAACCCCCATCGTATTGATCGTAGACAGTCAGTGCTAGAGGAAGCCTTTCTCCTCCGACAATGCCTAATGGGCGCTGGTGACCCCAATGACCCCAGTGACCTTGACCTGCCTTATATGTGTATTTAGCTACAGCGGGTGTCGACGACACACTCTCGTGCATTAGAGAGATATATCAGTTGGTCGACCGGGACGCAGCCTGCGATCGCCGATTTCTTCAGTTTTATTTTTTCAAGTTGCATAGTCCGGTGATTTTGGGTTTCTCTAATTTTTTTCTGAGATAAATACATTAGCTTGGTCGTTATAATCTATGCTAGTTTAGTTTGACGTAATTTTTTATATATTTTAATTGGCTGACTTTTGAGATATCCGCGGGGGTTTGGAGGGGGGGGGTAAAATACGTTCTGGAAACAATAGGAACATATCACCAAATTAACTCGATGAATCTACATGGGTCTTTTAGATTTTATTTTACAGAGAACTCGGCTGAATCATTTATCTCTACTGGTGGTTCCAATCTATAATTTTACCTCGGTACTAAGCCTCGGCTACTCGAGGCCAAGGGAGAAGGAAGCAACATCCGGTACAGCAATTAGCATATTCCACTCATGAACGGTGGATGTTTGCGACTAAGCAGCAGTCTTTTTTATGCAATAAGTGCAGAATTTGCAGTGAGTTTATGGATATTTTTTCCAATTTTCCTTGTGAACATATGAAGATTAGTTTGTACGAATTTGTCGATTATGGCGACTGTTTTTAAAGAAATATAAGTGTAGAACCGACTTGTGTGCCAGTACGCTACTATGAGTATGACAGCACCATTTTGTTTACTTCTGGTCGGATTTCCGACTCGATATTCGCTATTGTTTCGTAGCGTTTTTATGACTTTAAACCCAAGAATACTGGAGGAAGGGTGTAGAACAATATTCTCTACGAGTTTTAGAATATTGGTGAATATATTAAAGAATTTATTGGCGAAAAACCGATTCGGATGCCGATACGGTAGAATTGACATCGCCATGTTGTTTACTTCTGGTACGTATTGCTTGTGGAGAACAATATTCTATGAATATTAGAATATTGACGCATATCTTAAAGAATGTATTGGAGTTAAACCGATTCGGGAGCCGGTGCGGTAGAGTTGACATCGACGTGTTGGTTATTGCTGGTCGGTTGCTCGACCTGATTATCGCTATTGTTTTAGCGGTAATTCTTATGAGTTTAAACCCAAGAATACAGGAGGATACGTATTTCTTGTGGAGAACAATATCCTCTATGAATATTAGAATATTGGCGAATATATTAAACAATTTATTGGCTTTAAACCATTTCGGGAGACGGTACGGTAGAGTTGACATCGCCGTATTTGTTTACTTCTGGTCGGCTGCTCGACCTGATTTTCGCTATTGTGTTAGCGGTTATTCTGTTGAGTTTAAACCCAAGAATACACGAGGATAAGTTTTTCTTGTGGAGAACAATATTCTCTATGAATATTAGAATATTGGCGAATATATTAAACAATTCATTGGCGTTAACCGGATTCGGGAGCCGGTATGGTAGATTGAATACAGGAGGATACGTATTTCTTGTGTAGATATGTTTATTACATTATTATTAATCGAATGAATTGAACATCTAGTAGTGTTTTTCGAGTTTTATGGAATTATTTTATAATTAAAATTGTGTATGTAGATGTTGGTGGTTGCCACATCACAGGTAAGATTTTTGGTTCAACAAGCCGCCTGTTGCCGAATGGAGAGCGATGTTGGCTGGAGCCTCATCACGTTTGGATTTTTCCTTGGTTTCTTTTATGGATTCACGTTGGAAATTAATCCTGGGTTTCTTTTATGGATTCCCCACCTTTTTTAAGGTGTACCTCCGAGTTTCGTAGCATTTTCTCCAACTTGCGGGCGCAGTAGCCGGAGGAGGGAGAAGTATACAGAACAGAAAGTGTGGGAGGGTACCGATATACTGGTCCCTACCCCTCGTTTGGTTTCGGCTTCCATACCGTTAACCTATGACATGACACATTAGCTTACATGCCTGTGTTGGAACGGTGTAAATACGTTCTGCAACACCAGTAGTTGCCGCCTGTGGTGTTGCCGCCCGTGGCCGAACGGAGAGCGATGTTGGCGGAAGCCACATCACGTTTAATCCGCCATTTTTTAATGGAGAGTGATGATGGCATCACAGTTATGCCACCATTGGCTAATGGAGAGCCATGTTGGGGAAGCCTCATCAATATTTTACCCGCCTGTGGCCGAGCGGTAAGCGATGATGGATGTAGCCACATCTCGTTGTGTCGCCCGTTCCAGAACGGAGAGTGATGTTGGCTGAAGCCACATTACGCTTATGCCTCCCGTTGCCTAGAGCGATGAGGGTTGTGACCCCATTGGGTTATGTCACCTGTTATGAAACGGAAAGTGATGTTGGCTGAAGCTACATCCCGTTTAGGCCGTCTATTACCAAACGGAGAGTGATGTTGGCTGAAGCCACATCCCATTTTGGCCGCCTGCTACCAAACGGAGAGCGATGTTGGCTGGAGCCACATCCTGTTTAGGCTGTCCCTTACTATTTGGAGGGTGATGTTGGCTGATGCCTCATCACGGTAGCCCGCCTATGATCAAGCGGAGAGTGATGCTGTTTGGGAATACATCATGTTTGTAGCCCGTTAAAAACGGGGAGTGGTGTGGGTTGAAGTTACATCCCGTTTAGGCCGCCCGTTACCTAACGGAGGGCGATGTTGGCTGAAGCCACATCCCAGTTAGGCTGTTTGTTACCAAACAGTGAATGATGTTAGCTGAAGCTACATCACGTTTAGGCTCTCTGTTACCAAACGGAGGGTGATGTTGGCTGAAGCCACATCACGTGTAAGCCGAGCGGAGAGCGATGTTGGCTGAAGCCACATCACGTTATTCTGCTCATTGACAAACGGAGAGCATTGTTGGCTGAAGCCACATTATGTTTAACCCGCCCGTGGCCAAGCGGAGACAGATGTTGGCTGAAGCCACATCATGTCCGTCCTGATATGAGTTTAAATGTTCTAGGATGTAAATAAAAACAATTAGTTGGTTGGCCACACTCGAACTTTCAGTTGATGGTTACAGGGGGTCTGGCTTGAGAGGTACTTTGGCCATTATTAACCATGGGTATGTACTGTTACAAACGGTACCTGTCTGGATATGATTATAGATTTTCTAGGACGAAAACAACAAACAAATAGTTGGTTGAGCATTCTAAATTTCATTGATCGTTACAGATCTTGGATTTAAGGGTTAGTTGCCTATGAAGGGCAGTAAGACTGAGGCTCCCATTTCTGATGATAATTACTCGTCACCGGGGGTGAGGGTTTAAGCCTCCCTGGTACACACAGTGTTAGGGGAGGAAAGCAGGCCAGATTCTGGCTCTGCTGGGATAGAAAAGTGGCTCATGAAGCTGGAGCAAATGCCCTCAGCTAAATCTAACAAGAGAACAAGTAGAGGTTGCAAGGCAAACTCAGATGGCCACGGAAACAGTTTTTCCCAGGAGGTAAAAATAACTGTATTGTTTCCATACATTGATAATTTATTCAATATGGCCCAGTCACAGTCCAGCTGCTCGCAGGCAGTTACCAACCAATTTATGAAACAAACCAAACATTTGTAAGGTTTGTTGGAATGAACAACTATATGAATTTACCTGTTTACCAAATGGTTTAGCATAAGATAGAACTAAAGGTAAATTTGAAGGCCGATGGCTTGATGAAGAAGTTTAGATCATATTAATTTCTAGAGTTGAGAGCGGTGTAGTTAGGGCTATGTAGTTTAGTCTGCATGCCCAAAGGCTATGTCAAAATGTTGACAGATAGTACTACACCAATGGCTTACATTCGCAACATGGGAGGGACAGTGTCCATCCCATATAATAAGTGAGTGAAATTAATTTGGATTTGGGAAAGCCACATATAATTTTGTTGGCATCATGAATTAATAACATATTATAAAATTGGTTTCATGGCATCCACAGTCTATAATTTTGGCAAGTGAATGTTTTCTCTTTGATTGGGGAAATTACATTTTTATTGCATTTTCCTAAATATTCAGCTTAATCGGCACAGTAGCAAGAAGGGCTTTGATAGTCCCTGATGGGGACACACAGCCATGGTTGGAAGTATTAGAGGAGCCAAGGATTTTATACTTTTCCTACCCGCAGGCAGATAATTTTAAAGCATTGATGATTCGTGGAGATGTGTTTTAAAAACACTCCTTCTGGCATTTCTTTTCGGAACATATATTTACGACAGTTTGGATAGATAAAGTTACTCAGCACGATCATTTGTACTGATCATTAAATGACTATATTGGTTCAACAAATTGATTTGTTTGAATCAAGAAGGAATAACAAGTTACATAAATAATTTTTATTCCATCCACAAATGGGGCATTTTTTGTCTAAATACATAAAGTTAAGCCAATGGAACCTTCCATTTCCGAGGTACTCTGCCTCTTACGAATGATGCAGGATGATGGATTAGGTTATGGAGCCATTAATGCAGGTCGATGAGCTCTATCGGTCATCTTACCAAGGAGTGACGGAGAAATAATTGGGAAACACGAAGGTCGTCAGTGTTTCATGAGATCACTATATGAAAGAAACCCTCCGAAACTATAGTTTAATAGGTTTGGGAGGTCTCAGGGGTATCTAAGTTATTTCCAAAAATGGTCTAGTTATAGACTTTTATCGATTAAACAGCTAGGCTGCAAATTAGCTGAATTGTTACTTTTGGTAACCGGTCATAGGGCCCAATCAGGTGTTGCCCCTTTTTCCTTACTGGCCTAGACATTGATGACAAGGAGGCCACGTTTGATTTGGACAACTTATTAAAATCAAACAGTACAGGAGATCCCCTCTCCTCGATTCATTTAAATAGTTTTCCACATGACAGGAAAATGTGGGTAGTGTCAGCCATTAGGGCTTATATATCCAAGACAAAAGGAATACGTAATTACAGACAGTTTATGGTATGTTTCATAAAGCCGCATAAGGCTATCTCCAGAGACACGCTCGCCAGATGGACGATTAATGTGCTCAAGGCAGCTGGCGTCGATACTCAATGCTATGCTTCGCACTCTATGCGAGGGGCTATGGCCTCGAAGGCAAGACATTTGGGGATCTCAGTAAAGAGGATCCTATCACATGCCAGCTGGAAGACGGCGAAGTCGTTTGCAAAACATTACAACAAACGACTAGAGAAGACAAGCGGGGTTGCCACCCGACTACTCACCAACTAAGAAGGTCGCATGGGTGCGAACAGTTTAAGTTATGTTTTCTAACTGATACATTATTATGTTGTTAGATGGTTGAGGATAAAAATGAGGCTAGGTAAATCTCTCCCTCTGCCTTGAGTAGCCGAGGCTTAGTACCGAGGTAAAATAGTATAGTTAGACAAATCGTACCTTGGTACAGATGATGGATAACTCTTGTTTTCCCGAGGTACAAGCCTCGGGTAGTCGTGGACTAGGGCCCGCCCACCACACCCTGCCATGACTATTACGTTTTGCTTGTGCCAAAAAGAAAACATGAGGAATTCCAATCATTAAGCTCATTTTTATCCTGAATAATTAGGTGAAGATTGCTGTACCGGATGTTGCTTCCTTCTCCCTAGTCCATGACTACCCGAGGCTTGTACCTCGGGAAAACAAGAGTTATCCATCATCTGCACCCAGGTAAGATTCGTCTAACTATACTAATATAATGCATTCAACTGGGTGGGCTTAAACACAGAAGTTATGCTCGTATTAAGCGGAGAAGTTAATCTCTTCTAAAAGCCTGGCTTTATTGCGAACTGACAATGTCCTCAAAACGTACATGCTAAGATAAAATCCAGGGGCCATATGCAGGAGTCAGTGTTAGCGGGGTTTGGTGTTACAGCCTGTTACCGTTTAGCTATCTCCGAGCTGGGGAATGCGGTCAAGCTGTATGCAGGAGCGCGTAACAATTTCATTATAGCTAAATGTGAATTTATTTATACATTTGGGCAATCCCTCTGCATTTGTAGCCATATATTAGGCTCAAATCTATTAAATGCGATCATATTTAACAGAATTACATACGCAATAAGTGAAATTTTATCAATTTAACCCTAAATTCGAAGCATTATTAAGGCTACTGCCGCATTGGCGGCAATATTAATACTTATATTTTCGAATCGACGAACGTAAAGTAAACAAATCGCTGCCGTCGCCGAATCAACAACGGTTTCCATACTGGCGGCGGCGGCGGTTTGTTTACTGTATGTTCGTCGATTCAAAAATATAAGTGTTAATATCACCGCCAATGCGGCGGTAGCCTTAATAACGCTTCGAATTTAGGGTTAAATTGATAAAATTTCACTTATTGCGTATGTAATTCTGTTAAATATGACAGCATTGAATAGATTTGGGCACAACCTTACCCTAACACTGCCCTTAAACATCCTATGAAACGGGGTTAGTGTCACGGACCTTAAACGTGCGGTGTTACCCTAACACTGCTTCCTGCATACCGACTTTTCGGCGCAAAACCAGAAATCCTGTGTAAACGCATTTTGGCTCGCTATCACTGCTTCCTGCATATGGCCCCAGGAGTGGTGCTTCTTGAAACCATCATGAGCAAACTTATAAACCGTTACTATGACAACCACGTCAATAATATGCAACGTCAATAATATGCAACGTTTCTGGACGATATTATTCATCAAACATTGCACTTTGTAGTGTGTGCATGTTTGTTGTTGTTGTTGTTGTTTTGTTGTTTTTCCTTTTCAACATGAGCAGCTGATGACCATCCGCCCTTGTGGGAATGAGCACTGTGTAGTAAGAAAGTCATGAGGTCAATCCATTAGGTGACACAACCCGCTGGTGGCTGGTTGCTGGTTGCTGGTTGCTGGTTGCTGGTTTCCGGCCCCCTGCCCTCCCCTCCCTCCCTCCTACCCTCGCCCGCCCACCCCACCCCCTCCTCACCCCCCCTCCTCGCCTCCGTTCACATTCTCGCTCAATGAGCCTGCCGGGCACCAGCGGAACCACCGCCAAATGTCGTCTGCTGCGCGCTGCTGGCGGGGAAACATGAGCCGCGCCTCGCTGTCGGCGGCACGCATGCGCATGGCGACCACATTAGCGGAGTATCCTTCGCGCCTGCGCGCCTTTCAAGAGCCTTTCATCCGATGTTGTCGGGTGTTGTGCGCGCCATCTCCTTGTGTATGACCACGTGACGGGACAAGGTGCTCGTTGCATGGCTACGTAAATATTCACAATTACCGTATTGCCATTTGTAATAGCCCGAGACCAGATGGGATGGCCGAATATGTTTGTTTGTTTGTTGTTGTTTTATTGTTTGGGGGTGTTGTGTGGTTGGTGTTTTGTGTTTGGGGGGGGTGTGGTTGTTTTGGGTTTGTTTTTGGGGGGTGGGTATCAATTTTAAAGTCATTGGTTTGACTCGACCGGGACTCGAACCCACGACCCCACGATCTACCAGCACGGGAGACGGACGCTCTAACTCATTCAGCAATCCCGTCTGGTCCCGAATATGTTGAACGTCCGTCTCCCTTTTTGGTAGATCATTGCATTCGAACCCACGGGTTCTAACCGTTGTGGAATTAAACCAATGACTTAAAAAATTAATTCTTGTCACTTCCTAGCCAGGCGTGTTTTCATTATTAGCACAGGAAAAGGACTGGTTAGCTGAGCGTCAAGATAATATAACTGAGTGGGATATTAGGTCATGTTGCTAGAGGTCAGGTCGCCCAGCACTATACAGTCGCCATGAGTGCGTACTGTCACAAGTCGGTACCCATACTGATAAGGTCTCCCCGTGGGGCAGCACTATGAAATCGTGATGAGTGCGTACTATCGCAAGTCGGTACCCGACCTGGTATGAATTTAGATGTTGCTAGGTCATACAACCCAAGCCAACAGTAACAACGGCTTCAACAGTCAAGCTACGTGATATACAGTAAAACCTCTCTATACCGACCCCTCCACAGATCGACCACTCCCCTATATCGATCGTTTTATATCGGTCCCAACAATACCATTGTAAGGATATTCTAACTCTGTAAACCGCCCACCTCCCGAAATGGACCACTTAAGGTCGGTCGATTTAGAGACCCGGATGCAGGGGATAGTATTAGTAGCATAGGAATGACTGCTGTATATAGGAAGGCAGGTAGGTCCTTGGGCTTACCCAGTTAATTATTGGTTGATGAATATCTAAGTGAATAGATCATATTAGATGCTGCTTCACAGACAATCATCTCACCTGGTTTCTGATGTATGGCGAGTTTGTAACCTCTCTGTTACCTGCCGTAGAACTGCGACACTTGGAACGGCACCGATAAATCGGTCCGAACTTGGTAAAAGTCGTAGACTTTTGTGATACACAACCAAAACACTTGTGTCCAGACGCCGAAGGGTTGGAGAGGCAGGAAGGGAAAAGATGGGATTCGTAGTTTTAAGAGAACAGAGCAGCAGTGAAAAGGGAAAAGCATCCCACCCAAGAAAACACACTCCTTTGATCAGAGGGAGAGGTAAGCCCTGAGGAAGAAAAAAATAAAGGGTAGGTTTGAAGGAAAGAGAATTGAGGAGATGTGAGTCAAAGAGCCGTGCCTCCAGTGCTCTGTGGTGGCCAGTTCGCGAGCCAGAGACACAACTGGAGTAGTGGCGGTAGGAAGTGAAAATCTGGCTGGTGCCCTCCTCCTGTAATATTTTTTTTAGATCAAACCAGAAGAGGTGACCGTCAGCTGAAGGGAAATAGAAGAGGTGTAGACGAACTGGAGTCCGGACAGCAAGTGACCATGGTTTCATCTATATTCGCCCTTTATACTGAGAATATGCATTCTGGGACTGTATAAGATGTGACATTTTTCTTGATTTTTTGGTACATTAGTTGTTTAAGCAGGGGACATTTCAATCACGGACAATTGGTCTTCCTCATTCCACTGCTCCTTGCCCTATCCTAGTAATGCAGAGTGCCTGGCTAGGAAGCGACAAGTGTAAATTTGAAAGACATTGGTTTGACTCGACCATGGTTTGAACCCACGATTCCATGATCTACCAACACGGGAGACAGACGCTCTAACTCATTCAGCCATCCTCTCTTTTGATTAAAGTTGCATAGTCCGATAGCTTTGAGTTTTTGCCATATATAGCTAGTCATAGAACTATATGCTGTAGTAGACCCTGTCTATTAGAGGATAAGTATCAGTAGTCATAGAGCTATATGTTGTAGTGAGTCCTGCCTAATGGAGGATACGTGTTATTTTTATTAATTATTTGTTAATTTTCATGATAATCTATCTTATTTAATTTTGAAGTAACTTTTATTGTTGTCATGGGGGTGTGATGAAAATGGGAAATATTGCACCTCGAGTGGGATTCGAACCCACATCTCTTTGCATTCCGGGCCAGTGTGCTAACCATTACACCACCTAGGCTCCCTGATATCACCATACTACCCACGCCTACCTGTCTATGCGGCTCCTTGCCTGAGAGGTCAGTGCAGACCACTACACTCATCCCCCTGGAATTGTAAGTCTTGTAATGCTTACAATTACATACATATAGGCAGTGCACTTACATAGCCATACACAGGGCAGGTTCAACAACTATACATCGCGTAGCTTGTACATGATCCTGGTCACAGCACCAGTGTCATGGGGGGGTGATGAAAATGGGAAATATTGCACCTAGAGTGGGACTCGAACCCACATCTCTTTGCATTCCGGGCCAGTGTGCTAACCATTACACCACCTCGGCTCCCTGATATAACCATACTACCCACGCCTACCTGTCTATGCGGCTCCTTGCCTGAGAGGTCAGTGCAGACCACTACATTATGCATAGCCAACTTTAGTTATACTTGAAATAAATGCAACATTAATGTACTGTTTATTGTACACGGGTACACACTGCGAATATGCATGTATTGGTACTGGTAGTGTATACTGGTATACGGGTACACACTGCGAGTAGGCCACGTTCTGCGCACGGGTAGATTGACAAAAGTCAGTTATTTAGCAAGTCAGATATTTCGCCCGACATCGGGTTACACATTGAGGGCATGAGAGGATGTGGTGTGACGGGGCAATTGGCGGAAAGTCGAGATGGCGGAGTCATGTCGCCGTGCATGTGCACTTATTGACCCCTCTTATACCAATCGGGCAGCGGCATGGGTGGACATGCTTGGGGTAGTGTGGTGTGGGTGGTTGGGGGTGGTGGTGGTGTGTGTGTGGGTAGAGGACCATTTGCCAGTCTTTCAATCGCAACAATAGTGTGATGTTAACGCAAGTCATGAATCATGAACAACTTCATGCATCATCTACGAAGTATGGACATATATATATATATATATATATATACTGTGTATATACGCCCGTTTTTGTGTGTGGACAGTGTATGGAGTTGGAATATATATTCCAGTAGTCAGGGTCGCGGCCGAAGGTGGCGCCACCAGTACCAGTATGTAGGATAGGAGTTGAATACATCGAGGATAATGGTTGGTAGATAATGAACTAGAACAATAATAATAATTCCCTTCCGCATAATTCTTATATGCGCATAATGCTTTATACACGCATACTGCTTATAAATACATCACATATTGTCCACACGCAGGTGGCGCCACCGGGGTTGGATAGAAGAACTATGGATATATATGTAGATATTAACTAGAAGCATAATAAAGAAGCGCGACTATTAATAATAGATCCTTGTTCATATTCAAGTACACCACCATCCAACACTTATATTACACACAGTTCCAAAATGGAGCAGCTAAACATCCCAAATATTCAACCTTTTTATCTATCTGTCTGCTGTTTCTGCCAAAAATTGACGTCAGTTTGTTAGGGAAGAGGGCACCTCGACACGACTGGCTAGCTCACTGGAAAATCCCTGCTTTGTTGCTGTGAGCAGCTCAGAGCGGTTCAGTGCCGCACGGAGCAGTTGGAATCCGCTCGGAGCAGCTCGGCGACGCTCGGAGCTGCCACGCGATGAAGCGATGATCGGTTCCAGAAAGGTGGGCGAGCATCGGGTTACTTTCACCCCTTCATGTACAGCACACGCTCCGCATTACTCCCCGTGATATTATCTCCCCCCTCCCCAACTCCACGCCTCCCCCCTCTCCCCGCCCCTCCCTCTCCCACCCCCATCTCCCATCTCCCATTGTATAGTGCCATGCATCGCCCAGCTCTACCCTTCTCTCCCCACACCCCCTGCCAGCACTGGTTTCCCCGCCCCGCCCCACCCGTTGCACCCCACGTCGCCCTACTCCGCCCCACCTCGCCCACCCCGCCCACCCCGCCCCACTTCGTCCACCCCGGCCCGACCCCCCGCTACAACCCCACCTCGCGCCTACTCTCCGCCCCACCTCGCCCCACCACGCCCCACAACGCCCCACCTCGCCCCACCTCGCCCCACCACGCCCCACCCCGCCCCACTTCGCCCCCTCACACCCCCCCCACCCCGCCCTGCCCCGCCCCGCCCCCCCCGCCCCGCCCCGCCCCGCCCCGCCCCGCCCCCGCCCCGCCCCCGCCCGCCCGCCCCGCCCCGCCCCGTAGCGTCCCGACCTGTCCCGTCACGTAACGTCCCGCCCCCACCCCCTCTGTGCTTAAAGTTGCATGGTCCGATGAAATATAATTTTGTCAAAATTAAAACAACTACTTATCTTTGATCCTATATATGCAACTTAGATACTGGTGTATTAGTTAATGATTTCGGACAGCATATACAGAGTAACCAGTGAAGTTATAACCTCACCCCTTTGGACACTCACTTTGAAACACTCATTATGCAGGGAGCCCATTAAACAATTAGGCCACTCTTGTGATGTCATTAGCCTCCTCCCACCAAGTATGCCTACTGTGCAGGGTCATAGAGGGGAAGGGGAAATTAGGTGGATTTCTCCCCCCCCCTCCATGTTGGATATTCAGTGCTGTTTGGTCAATTCTATAAATATAATTAAAGTTGCATAGTCCAATGGTTTTGAGTTTCTGTTATTTTTCTGAGATAAATATATTAGATCGATCACTAGTATCTACATTAGTTTAAAGTTACTTTTATTTTAAATGGTAAACTTTTGAGATATTTGAAGTAAAAACAAGGAAAATAAGTTTTGGCACGCTTGCCAAAACTCTGGCACCATATACTTCTGCAGTAACAGATTCTATTAAATTGACTCAGTATTCCATTTTAGGCAGAATAAAATGTTCAATAAGTGCATCAGTATTTTCTTTAGTAAATGTATTTTATTCAGCGAATAATGTCTTTTGTCAGCGCCAGAGCACTGGTCTTCCGGCCGTTCATTACAATTTGTTGGTACATAAATGACAATATCAGTTGCAATAATAACCACATGAAAAACCTGTTCGATAAGCATGACCAGAACGGCTGCTGTAATCATAGCATTAAACCCAAAAACCTGCACAATTGCAGCAGATACCATTAATGCTCAGGCCCGGCTGAATCATAGAATGTGCAGTTTGGTGGGTGGTTCCATAGTTTGATGTTTTGAAATTTCTGCCATTGGGACAATGTCAATCATATACCGATGTGTATGTGATGTTGGATATTCGATGCTACTTGGTCAATTCGATAGATATAAATCAAATTAACCTTTCTACAAAATAATATTTGGTTAAAAACCCTAGTGCCATGGGCCTATGGCACCAATCCGTTCCCAGAATGTTCAGAACCCAAACAGAAATACATACCTACAGCGCTGTCAGGTTCCAGGATTAGTAGGTCATCTCACATCACATGGTCACCACGAGATGACCATCTGGGTCATAGCCACAGGACCTTTGGCAAGCTTGTCAAAATTATTTAGCATTCTTTCAGCTCAAATTGGTTCAAAACTAGTAATTTTTCATCAAAATGACTCCGGATTAATGATTAGTAGCTCATAATGATCAATTTGATATATTTATCTAAAAAAATAAGACAACAATTCAAACGCCATCGGACCATGCAACTTTAACACACAACCACATACTGTCGACAATATATAGTGTATGATTAACTATATGTAAGCATGTATACCTACATACATTTTGTAGTAACTTTTATTTTAAATGGCTAACTTTTGAGATACTTGGAGTGTAAACATCTCAAATTAGTTTTGGCATGCTTGCCAAAACTCTGACACCATACGCTTCTGCAGTAACAGGTTCTATTAAATTAACTCACTATTCCCGTCTATGTAGTAATAAGTTCTATTAAATTGCCCCAGTATTCCCTTCTGTGTGACGATACATCTTAACTAAGTGCATCAGTATCTAAGGTAGATATGTAAAATCAAATCTAGATAATTGTTTTGGTTTTGAAAATCTGATGCCTCTCATTTCAATTATCCTCAAAGTATGATATAAGTGACTTAAAATATAACTAAAGCAGACGCGAACAATTAACCTAATCCATCTAAAATTCATGACGCAAACTTAAACCGATTAGACTAGGCAACTTTAAGCGGAGGAAATTTCAATTGCAGCAATTGGTCTTCCTAATTCCACAGCTCATTGCTCTATTCTAGGAATGCCAAACTCAATTCAAGTTAGTGACAAGAGAGGGTGGACATTTCAATTGCAGCTAGTTGGTCTTCCTAATTCCATTGCTAATTGTTCTACCCTATTAATGCCAAGCGCCAGGCAAGGGAGCTACAAGGATACATTTTGTCAGTCTTCTGTTTAACGTGACCGGCATGTCCAAACCCTTTTCATTCAGCTGTCCCATCTGTGATTTCCCCGTTCATTCAACCATCCTGTATGTGATTTCCCTGTTCATTCAACCATCCCCTCTGTGATTTCCCTGTTCATTCAACCACCCCATCTGTGATTTCCCTATTCATTCAACCATCCCATCTGAGATTTCCCTGTTCATTCAACCATCCCGTCTGATTTCCCTGTTCATTCAACCATCCCATCTGTGATTTCCCTGTTCATTCAACCATCCCATTTGTTATTTCCCTGTTCATTCAACCATCCCATCTGTGAGTTCACTGTTAATTCATTGAACCATCCCGTCTGTGATTTCCCTGTTCATTCAACCATCCCATCTGTGATTTACCTGTTCATTCAACCATCCCATCTGTGATTTCCCTGTTCATTCAATCATCCCATCTGTGATTTCCCTGTTCATTCAACCATCCCCTCTGTGATTTCCCTGTCCATTCAACAATCCCATCTGAGATTTCCCTGTTCATTCAACCATCCCGTCTGTGATTTCCCTGTTCATTCAACAATCCCATCTGTGATTTCCCTGTTCATTCAACCATCCCATTTGTGATTTCCCTGTTCATTCAATCATCCCGTCTGTGATTTCCCTGTTCATTCAACCATCCCGTCTGTGAGATCCCTATTCATTCATTCAATCATTCCGTCTGTGATTTCCATGTTCATTCAACCATCCCATCTGAGATTTCCCTGTTCATTCAACCATCCCTTCTGTGAATTCCCTGTTCATTCAACCATCCCGTCTGTGATTTCCCTGTTCATTCAACAATGCCATCTGTGATTTCCCTGTTGATTCAACCATCCCATTTGTGATTTCCCTGTTCATTCAACCATCCCGTCTGTGAGATCCCTATTCATTCATTCAATCATTCCGTCTGTGATTTCCATGTTCATTCAACCATCCCATCTGTGATGTGCCTGTTCATTCATTCAACCATCCCATCTGTGATGTCCCTGTCCATTCTCCCATCCGTTCTGATGTCCCTGTTCATTTAACCATCCGCTCTCTGATTTCCCTGTTCATTCAACCATCCTGTCTGTGATTTCCCTGTTCATTTAACCATCCCAGCTGTGATTTCCCTGTTCATTTAACCATCCCATCTGAGACTTCCCTGTTCATTCAACCATCCCGTCTGTGATTTCCCTGTTCATTTAACCATCCCTGCTGTCATTCCCTACAAATCCAGCCATCCCATCTGCACCAACAGCATTCACAACTACGGCCAAATACAAATCGCCTGCCCCTGATTTTTGACATCTTTGAATTTTTTTTAAAGTTGTGTAAAGTCTAATTAGTCTAGGGTGTCTTTTTTTAATCCCGAAAAAAACAAAGACAAAAAAGAAAACGCCCGCCTGAACGTGATTTGTGTGATCAAAAGGACGATCACCAATTTTCTTTAATATTTGGCCTAATTGGCCGAGCATCAGGCCAGCATTTGATGCCTCGTCTGGCGAATGCTCGCCGGCCGAGTGGTGGAATCACCAATCACAATCACAGCAATCTTGTTCATCTCCAATAATTACACGCACATAAAGCTGCATAGTCCGATGGAGCATCAAATTAAAAAAACCGAAACAATTATCTAGAATTTATTCTATATATCTAACTTAAATACTGATGCACTTATTAAGCATATTTGATGCCACATAGAGGGGAATACTGAGTCTTTTGTTTGAGGTCCTAACAACGTCTAAGTTCAGATCAGGACGGGTACCAACTTGTGACAGTGCGCACTCATGGCAACTTTATAGTGCTGCCCCACTGGGAGACCAGGTCGCCAGCACCATGACCTGATATCCCACTCAGTCACATTATCCTGACACTGAGCCAACCAGTCCTTGCCCTATCCTAATAATGCCGAGCGCCTGGCTAGGGAGCGACAAGTATCAATTTTTAAGTCATTAGTTTGACTCGACCGGGGTTCGAACCCACGATCCCATGGTCTACCAACACGGGAGACGGATGCTCTAACTCATTCGGCCATCCAGTCTGCTTAAATACTGAGTCAATTTAATAGAACCTGTTACTACAAAGGCCTATGCTGTAAGAGTTTTGGCGTGCTTGCCAAAAACAATTTTCCATGTTTGCACTTCAAATATCTCCAAACTTAACCATTTATAATAAAAGTTACTTCAAACTAAAGTAACAGATATCATAACAATCAATTTAATATATTTAAAGTAAAGCTTGTTTCAATTAACGATGCCTCTAGAGCACATTGATTGTTTATTGTATCTTCGGGTATTTGACATCAATCATAGTCATTCTGACATATTTCTTTGGAGGAAACCCACTGCCGCCACATAGGCTACTTTTTCTGATAAGCAGCGAGGGGTTAATATATTTATCTCCGAAAAATGACAGAAACTCAAAACAGACAGACTATGAAACTTTAAGGGAAGGCAGCAGGCCCACCACCTCTGATGGTTCCCTCCTGCTGCCGCCAACATAACACAGGAAACAGTAGGGCCTACTTGTGTTCCAAGTTCCGCTGGTCTCTTAGGAAGGACTGAAGCTGTGACCTGATACACTGGGTCACAGCTGCAGCTTACACACCGGAAGTTGGAGTTTGTCCGCCTCCCAGCTGTAAGTTTCAAACATCCCAGCTGATTTCACTCTTCATTCAACCATCCAATCTGTGATTTCTCTGTTCATTCCTCTATTTTAAAGTCGTCCTGATATGACCTTGGATGTTGCTAGGACGTAAAGCACCAACAATCAAATTTATGTTTCAAAGCCCATTGTCACAAATCCGTACCCGTTCTGCTATGACATTAGATATTGCTAGGAAGTGAAACCGCAAGAAGGATAATATACTTTAGACTCACTTTACACCTATAGCCATATTCCATCCTAGTATGACCTTAGATGTTACTAGCACATACAACAACAACAAACACATACACATATACACGCGCACACACGTATAGGCATATGGCTTCTGGTAACTAAACGTGGTAGGGTTCATGCCATACATTTATTTCTAAAGTAGATTACAGTGAAATTAACTTAATATGGCATGGTTGCACCTTATTTTAGATCCCTACGTTTATAATGGATATAGCTAAGAACAATTGTGATATTATTACTAATTAATGATTGATAATTATTATCCGCAATCACGGCTGCGCATGGAGCTTACAACATGGTATACAATAATTATAACCTTAGAGAAAATGCATTCTTAGTTGTTGTAATACTGGCTTTTGCAGTTCAATTCAAACAGAGTATGCGTGGACAATATTAATTATTGTCTAAAAGCAATATGAGATACTTACAGGCGTTCTTACTCAGCCACATTTAATCCATGAAAGTATTGTATTAAATTTTATATAAATATATTATCATTCAATCAATTCAACTTGACAACTCACCCTTTTAATAGCTGTTAGTTTTGACCTCTATCACCTGTGTACAGGAAAAGGATCTCCAAATGTTTGCATATATGATTCTACAATACATAGCATCCAGGGGCCTAGCTTGGGATTCTCAGATGGTGCACAGATAACAAAATGCTATTGGAATAAAATGCGATGGAAGAGAAAAATGCTATAGCGAAATAGCGAAATGGCGAAATAGCGAAATAGCGAAATAGCGAATGGTAGACAGGAAGTGTGAACACTTATTTGTCTCTCATTTTTGCTTGAGTGCAAGTAAATAAGCAACACAAGGAATAATTAGTAGCATGTGGTGAATAAGGGGTCAAATTTCCCTGGATCATCAGCCCATGCTTTTTCTAATCTATTCTTGAATGAATTTATTGACTCGGCTTCAATAACATTTTGTGGGAGACTGTTCCATATATTTATGATCTTGTTTGAGGAACTGTGTTGCCTTAACTTTGAAATGGCTCTGGGTTTTTCTAGTTTGAGAGTATGGCCCCGACTGGCTTCTCTTTTATTCAAGGTGAAACATTGGTTCAAATCTATTTGATCAAAACCTTTCATAATTTTAAATACTTCAATTATGTCACTTCTTTTCCTTCTGTAGGAAAGGGTAGGAAGTTTCAATTCCCTAAGCCTTTGTTCATAGGGTAAGTCCTTTATAACTGCAACTAATTTCGCTGCACGTCTCTGAACCTGTTCGATCTCCAGAATATCTTTTCGAAACATTGGGATCCAACTTTGTGGACAGTATTCCAAAATTGGCCTAGCAAGAGACTTAAATAGAATGAGAAAATTGTTCTTGTTGAGGCGATGGAAAGTTTGTTTAATTATTCCTACTCTCTGGTTAGCATTTGAAACCTCATTTATTTTAATTCCTTTATTATTAATATTTGTAATCTCAGGTAGTACGCAGCTGTGTGCCTGCATATATGGAAGCTCGCCCTGTGGCATCTACACTGACCATAATTATATCAAATTTGCCAGATTCACAGGGCAGCTGCAATTGGAATTTTTGTAATATTCCACTCTATGGCATGTAGATTTGCATGGACACTTCAGTATGTATTTCCAGTAGATGGTGTGCGGATTTGATTTGACACCTTTGTACATATTATTCCACTAGATGGTGTGTTGATTTGAACTTAGAGATGGCATGTGGCTTTGAATTGACACGTTAGTATGCACTTTTCCACTAGATGCCATGCAGGTTTGCTTTGACACTTTAGTATGTATTAAAACTATTATTCCACTAACTGGTGTGTGGACACTTTAGTACATATTATTCGACTAGATGGAGTGCGGATTTAAATGGACACTTCAGTACATGTAATATATGCTAATGAGATGCATAATGGGATCCAGGCATTGAGAGAGGACAAAGGAATATGTTAATGAGATGATGTCATGGAAAGTTTAGCCGGTGGTTCAGAGCCCTAGACGGTGAATAAAGCATTCAGTATCCGGAAGTCAAAGTGTTCAGACGTTGTACTTTCATAGTACATACTATTCCACTAGCTGGTGTGCGGATTTAAATTGACACTTTCGTACGTGTTATTCCAGTAGATGGTGTGCGGATTTAAATTGACACTTTAGTACTACATATTATTCCAGTAGATGGTGTGTGGATTTAAATTGACCCTTTAGTACATAGTATTCCACGAGATGGTGTGTGGAGCTAAAGTTGCATAGTCCGATCGTTTTGAGTTTCTGATATTTTCTGAGATAAATATATTAGGTTGATCGCTATAATCTACCTCACTTTAATTTTAAGAAACGTTTTTGTTAAATGGCTAACTTTTGAAATATTTGAAGTGTAAGCATGCAACATTAATTTTGGCAAGCACGCCAAAACTCTGACACCATAGGCTTCTATAGTAAGAAGTTCTATTAGATTGACTCAATCTTCCCTTCTATGTAGTGACAAATGTTTAATAAATACACCATTATCAAAGTTAGGTATGTACAATCAAATCTAGATAACTCGTTTGGTTTTGAAAAACCAAATTGACACCTTAGTACATATTATTCCACTAGATGGTGTGTGGAGTTAAATTGATCCTTTAGTACATATTATTCCATTAGATGGTGTGCGGATCTAAATGGACACTTTAGTACATATTATTCGACTGGATGGTGTGCGTATTTAAATTGACCCTTTAGTACATATTATTCCACGAGATGGTGTGCAGATTTAAATGGACACTTTAGTACATACTATTCCACTAGATGTGTGGATTTAAATAGACACTTTAGTACATATTATTCCACGAGATGGTGTGTGGATTTAAATGGTCACTTTAGTACATACTATTCCACTAGATGTTGTGTGGATTTAAATAGACACTTTAGTACATATTATTTCACTAGATGGTGTGCGGATTTAAATTGACCCTTTAGTACATATTATTCGACAGAGTTGGTGTGCGGAATTAAATTTAGTACATATTATTCCACTAGCTGCTGTGCACCTTTGACTTGAAACTTTTGTATCTATTAAATATTTTTCCGCAACGTGGCATATGTATTTGTACCTAAGTGGCATGTGGGTTTGAATTTACACTTTAGTATGTATCTTTCCGCTAGATGGCGTGAGTATTTGAGTTGATACTTTAGTATGTATTGTCATGGCAGGTGATGAAAATGGGAAATATTGCGCCTAGAGCGGGACTCAAACCCACATCTTTTTGCATTCTGGGCCAGTGTGCTAATCATTACACCACCTAGGCTCCCTGATATCACCATACTACCCATGCCTACCTGTCTATGTGGCTCCTTGCCTGAGAGGTCAGTGCAGACCACTACAGTCGTACCCCTGGAATTGTAAATCTTTTAATGCTTACGATTACATATACATACACAGGGTAGGTTCAACAACCATACAGCGTGTAGCTTGTACAGGATCATGGTCACGGCAACCAGTGTCATGGGGGGGGTGATGAAAATTGGAAATATTGCGCCTAGAGCGGGACTTGAACCCACATCTCTTTGTATTCCAGGCTGGTGTGCTAACCATTACACCACCTAGGCTCCCTGATATCGCAATACTACCCATGCCTAACTGTCTATGTGGTTCCTTGCCTCAGAGGTCAGTGCAGACCACTACAGTATTATTCCCCTAGATGACGCGTCTATTTGAGTTGATACTTTAGTATGTATTGTTCCGCTAGATGGCGTGCAGATTTGAAGTGACACTTCAGTCTGTATCATTCCACCAGATGGAGCGCAGGTTTGAATTGAAACCTCAGTGCTTATTATTCCCCTAGATGGCGTGCGGGTTTGAAGTAACATTATAGTTCTCCAGTTATGTAGTGCCACGTGCCCTTTGAGAGCTTTCCTGATTGGCCGAAAGTGGCCCCATGTTTATGAGAGAGAAGGAGCGTTGAAGTCAATAAAAAGGTTTCACATTGACAATTTACCGGACGCAGTGGCCTATTCGGTAGAGTTCAGGCTTCCCGTGCGCTGTATTTATATACTTATAAATATGTGTATATTTATGTATATTTATATAATTTATATAAATGTATATCCATTTGTATATATTGCTATATACTGTTATATATTGCTATAAATAGTTATTTATTTTGTCGGCAAGTATAATTTTTAGCGAGGTGTTAGACGCTCGGAATTCGATGGTGGCAGTTCACTAAAGGGACTCCATGTGGCGCCAGGAGTAAAGTTCACGAGGACGGGAAGTTCAGATAAATAAGAACTAAATATCACCTTTATTATTTATATTCACATAATAGGTTATATAGCACATATATGTATAATATATATATATAAATAAGCGAAAGGGAATGAGAGAAGAGACTAGGCTTGGTTTGGGTTGAGTTTATTTTCTCTGGTAGGAAAATATATGCCCTACCGGAAGTAAAAAGAAATTTTTGAAGTGAGACAGGAGGCAGACGGTGCCGGTGCCGAGGTCGGGAGCGGAGAGAGTGCCCAGGCCAGGGTTCTGCTCAGTGTCATGGTGGTGGATAGATAGGTGGGGGCCAGAAGGGGCCCCAAAACATTATGGTCTATTCTTTATTTATATTGACATAATCACTTATATAGCACATAAATAAGCGAAAGGGAATGAGAGAAGAGACTAGGCTTGGTTTGGGTTGAGTTTATTTTCTCTGGTAGGAAAATATATGCCAAACATCCTAAGGATGCCGCCAAGCCAACCAAGCCTAGAGTTCAGTTCAGAGTTCAGGAAGGGGGGCCGAGGCCGAAGCGGAGGCCAAGGCGGATGCCACCCTCATATCGTTCATGATGCGGACGCTCAGGGGGGACTTTAGGTAGAGGAAGACTGTGTCGCTCGACCAGTCACCCCGGGTCCTTAGTTCCTCAATTGTAGCTCCGCAGAGCGACAGGTACGTGCACCCACCCCGGCGGAGCGAGTGCGACGAGATGGTGAGTGGGTCGAGTCCGACCTCTGCTGAGAAATGCTTGAGTGTCGCCTGGTAGATGGTGTACAACATCGGGAAGGAGGGGCCGTCGGCCGAAGGGAGGTGGAAGGCCATGGCCTCCGGTGCTGCAGGAATCTGTCGGAAGTGCTTCTCCGTCCAGAAGACAGCGCAGAGCGCAGGATCGGGGCACCTCGCGACCGGGATCTCTAGGATCCGCTCCCGGAACTGGATGGTTTTGGACCGCCGGACGCTGATGACCATGCCCCAATCCAGGAAACGGAAGTCCCTCCGCCTAAGCGCGGATTCGGATGATGTTATCTGGCACTTCCGGAGCAGCCCACGGAAGCTGCAGAGGACGGCGGCCCGCCAGGCTGTATGCCCCAGTGTGGCGGAGAGTCGTTCGAAGATCTGCAACAGCATCCCCGGCAGGAGGGGGGAGGCCTGTCGGGGGGGGGGCACCCCTCTCTCGCTTGATCCCTTTTAGGGTGGTGGCGAGATCAAAGTGAGTATAGTCTATAGGCGGGGCGCCCTCCTGTTTGAGGAAATAGTTGAGGCCACTCAGGTAGTTTGTGACCGATGAGAACTTCATGGATCTGGCGAGCCAGACTGCATATAGGCCCACCTGTGCCGTGGGGCAGGGGGTGGGGGCGAATTCGCCGTCGAACGCCTCAATGAATTCGAGGTACCTCCTGATCTGCATTGATCTAGTCGTCATGGAGTTCGGCGCGTAGAACTTCTTCTGGAATGCCTGCTTCTCCCTCTGCAGCCTCTGGACATCTGCAAGTAGAGCGGAAACAGTCAGCGGTGTGGTTGAAGACCTCCCTGCAGCACATCCTCCCAGCGGGGTCGGCTGCTCTCAGGCGCTCGAGGCCCCCCGGCTGGGGGAGCCTACTGAGGGCGTCGCATACAGTGTTCATTTCGCTCTTGATATAGACGGAGGCGAGGTCGAAGTTGTGCTCGACCGCCAGCCAGAAGAGTTGGCGGAGGAGGCCCATTATAGGGGGGCTCTTCGACCTGCCGCTGTTGACAGCCGAGAGGACAGTCGTGTTGTCCGTGACCATGACCACCGTCGTGTCCCTCCAGAGGTGGCCCCCAGGTCTTGGCAGCGCTGAAGGCCGCCCACATTTCTTTGTAGTTGATATGGCCATCCCTATCAGGTGGTGGAGGGCCGTGGTGGTGGCCCAGGACATCGGCCAGGAGGGCGTCATCCTGGGCCCTGAAGGCGCCAGCGACCCAGTCGTCCCCATGGGAGGCACCGAAGCCCCAGTCGGAGGCGTCACTGTATGTGGATAGGTGAGGGGAGAAGCGGCCAAGAATCCTGGCCTTCCCGTTGAACCTGCTCGCGAAGTGGAACCACCAGTCGATGTCGTCCCTGAAGCCCTTGGAAAGGCGGATGCGGTGGTATGGCTGCTGGACGCTGTTGATACTGTCGTACAGTCTGCGGCAGAAAGTCCTCCCGCCCCTGACCACCTTGCTGCAGTGGGCTAGGAGTCCCCCGAGCCGCTCGAGGTCCCGTTTGGTGACCTTGCGGCGGCCCCTGGTTTCCTCCAGGACAGTGATGAGGCGGTCAAGCTTGTCCCGGGGGAGGCTCATCTCAAGCGTCACCGTATTGATGTCAATGCCCAGGAAGCGAGCCGTAGTGCAGGGAGAGACGACCTTCCCGTAGCTGACGAAGAAACCAAGCCGTCTTATGATGGCGAGCAGGGTGCGTTGGTGTGCACATCCGTCCTCGTACGTGGGGGAGATGAGGCAGAAGTCGTCGAGGTAGTTCACGACTCAGGTCACGCCCTCCCGTGTAGCACAGCGGACTATGAGGTCGGATATCTTACTGAAAACATAGGGGCTCGAGGACAGGCCCATGCAAAGCCTGTTGTCCTCGAGGTAGGTGCATGGGAGGCCCCCCTGGTGGTCGAATTCCCAGTGAAGACCTTGGCGGTCGCGGTCGGTGGGGTGGATGCAGACTGCCCTGTAAGCATCCTTGATGTCCACTGTCGAGAGGTAGTCCCCCTCTCCATGCGGTCCACGACGTCATCCACACTGTTGTAAGAGAATTTTACTGCTACATCCCCCGTGCAGTTGTTGACGGAGGCGCCCTTAGGCTGACTGCAGTCTACTATGCTGCGGATCCCGCCCCCATCCTTGGGGACGCAGAATATATCGTGAACGCAGCTGGGTCGTTCCTCCACTACGGTAATGCAGCCTCGGGCGATCTCACCTCGGAGCCAGTCACTGATGCTGGCGTGGCTCGCCGGGCCGGACCTTGTGGTGCCGGGAGTCGTATCGTAGGTCGCATGAGGGGTTGATGACCTGGAAGCCGAAGGCAGCCCCCCTGAGGAGGTACTCCCAGTCAGGGTCGGTATCACCCCTGAGGAATAGTTCACAGAACATCCGGCAGGGGAGGAGTTGGGCGGGGCTGCCATCAATCACATGGGCACAGTGACAGGCCCCACCCACACAACTGTCGTATACTCGGACCACAACACCGGGTCCCCCCCGAGGCTCGCTCATGGTGAGGTTGAAAACATGGCGGTCCCCCGCAGGTGCACGTTCTCCAACAAAAACCACATGCAGCCAATCGGAGTCACTCGCCTGGTCGCTGCCGACCCAGCCCCGGACAGTGGGGGCGGGGCAGCTGCCGGGGGGCGTGGTACCACGCCCACCAACATCAGGAGCGACAATAACAATGTCGCGAGTGGCGGCGGCACTGCCGTTTCCCTCACGAGCGGCGGTACTAACGTACCCACGGCTGTCATCCAAGGCGGCGGCGGCATCGCGCCCAGGGCCATCAAGCGGGGCGGGCACGGCCCCACCCCCCACCACGCCGGCATCACAACAACCCGTGTGGCCGGCGCCGGGGTCAAGGTCGGCCGAGGTGTTTGGCCAATCAGGACCGGTCATTCCTGGGGGAGCGCCCCCGCCCCGCCCACCGGTCAGGGCAGCATCACAGTAGGCCGCGCGACCCCCCTCGGGGTCAAGGTCGGTCAGGCGGCGGCCCCCGCAAGCACACCGGTCAGAGCAGCATCACAGTAGGCCGTGCGACCCCGGCTGGGGTCAAGGTCGGTCCGGCGGCGGCCCAGCCAATCAGGGCCATCCGGGGCAGGGGGTGTGTCCCCCGCAGCGGGTTCGGGAGCGGGGTCAAGGACGATGGAGGCAACACAGGGGGAGACAGGGGCAAAGATTTGGGTCAAATCCCTGGCTGCGGGACGGGTCTGGGGGGGTCCGGTGTCGTGTAGGCAGGCCCCGGGTCGGGCTCGGTGTCAGTCTTTGTGGCACTTCATCCGTCGGTGTGATTTTGCCCCGCACTTACTGCACCAGTGTCCGTAGCCACACTCCTCCTCTGTCCGGCCGCATCCCGAGTCCTTATTCCATTGGAAGCAAGCCCTCTTGCCATCCTTCTCTAGGCGCCGCGTCGAGTTGAAACGGGAGGATCCTGCTCCAGTTTTGCCCGTCCCCCCCCGTCTCATGCTCTCGTGGCCATAGAACATGGTGCTCGTGGCGTTGTATGCTTTGCCGAACGTGGCAAAGCCCAGGGTCTCGGCGAGTCTCCTGATCTCGCAGTCGTAATCAACATGGACAGAGTCTTTGAACATGTCCGATTTTGCTTTTAGTGATATAAAGTGTAGGTGCTCCATGAAAGCTGTGCTATCTTTTTTCGTTGTTCCTTCTATGTCGAGGAACCACATGTGTGAGGCGCCATAGAGCTCATGAGCGTTGAGTTTACGGAGGTCTTTTTTCCCAGCAATGAAACGTTTAATCGACCACTTACTTCTACGCCTCCTTGAACTGCTCCTTGATCGGCTCCTGGAGTCAGAGGAACTCCTGTTCCTCCCTTTCCGTCCCCTGGTCCTCGCACGGGAGCGGAGCTCCCCGTAAGAGGAGTGTCCATCCGCCTGGCCGGCCGTTGGCTTTGGCGGGAGCGTGGGTCCGCCATCTTGGATTTGAGCGTCACTCGGGCCCGCCTTGGCGGTAATCCTCGCTGCCCGTCTCCTCTCCAACATCTCACACTTATCCATCAGAGTCTGATGGCGTTCCTCCCTTTCCAACATGTCGATCCGCTCCTGTAGCTTGCGCTCCCCCTCCGACACATCCAAGTCCGCCAGGGTCTGGCTCAGTTCATCCTGCGAGTCCTTACTCGGCGAGGATTTTGCCATCTCTCCCGTGTAACGTCTGGTAATTCTGACTAAGTTTCCCTCCGAGTCCTCCCGTGTGAGCTTGTTGCGTTGGCACAAAACTTTGTCGGCTTGTTTATGGTTACCTCCGCAGACCGAGCAGTAGTCCACCGGCATAATCCGCGGCCAGGATCGGAGGGGAGGAGGGGAAACACGGGAGATGGAGATGGAGCGCGGAGGGGAGCACGTCCGAGCACATCCAAAGAAATTTTTGAAGTGAGACAGGAGGCAGACGGTGCCGGTGCCGAGGTCGGGAGCGGAGAGAGTGCCCAGGCCAGGGTTCTGCTCAGTGTCATGGTGGTGGATAGATAGGTGGGGGCCAGAAGGGGCCCCAAAACATTATGGTCTATTCTTTATTTATATTCACATAATCACTTATATAGCACATATATATATATAAAATCCTCCGCTGCGATTGATACTGGTCTACATCGAGTGGAGGCAAGGATGCCGAAGGTGGAGCCACCGGTACAGTGTTGGTCTTACGGAGTATAACAATAATGATATATAATTCCCTTACGTATCTTTATACTCGCATAATTTGTTATTCATCATATATATATATATATATATATATATAAATTTTCTTGAAGATTTATACTGCCTATCATGGATAAGTCAGAATAGACTTGTTTTCACCATTAGACAGTTTGTCGATAGAAAGCCCGAGCCTACACTTTTACCAACTCAAGGGATTTTTAACATCCCACACCACATAGTCATATACATATAATAATTATTAATATTTACTTGAATATGTTAAGTTGTCAGCATAGTGGACTATTCTCCTGATGCATATTTTTTTATTAATATGCAGGAATAAACTGTGTACTAACGTCTTATCGTCCATAATATGTTCCACAGATCTGAATCTGGAAAGTAGTATTAATACAAGACACAAAAACGGCTTATTCAGTGTGTCAGCCCAGTAATGAGTAGAATAATTAATAAGGGTGAAAAATGGATATTGGGATTGCGGCCGTAAAAAGCGGTATCATATTATTACAGGTAGCAGGTGGAGCATGTGGGTTTGTGTGTGTGGGGGGCATGTGGGTTTGTGGGTGTGTAAGTATATGGATATGCGGGTGTGTGGGTATGCGTGTATGTGTGTGGGTGTAGGGATTTGTGGGTGTGTGTGTGTGAGGGCGTGTGGGTGTGTAAGTGTATGATGTGCGGGTGTGTTGGTATGCGGGTAGGTGTGTGCATGGATCTGCTGATGGGTGTGTGGGTATGTGAGTGTGTGAGTTTGGGAGTGTAGATATGTGGGTGTGTGGGTAGGTGTGTTGATGTGTGGAAATGTAGGTATGTGGGTGTGTGGGTGGGTGCGTGTAGGTTTCTGAGTGTGTGTGTATGTGGGTGTGTGAGTACGTATGTAGGTATGTGGGTGTGTGGGTAGGGGTGGGTGCGTGGGTAGGCATGTGGGTGTGTGGGTAGGTGTGTGGGTGTGTGGATGTCTCGGTATGTAAGTCGGCGGATGTGGGTGTGTAGGGGTGAGGAGTTATGTATGAGTGTGTAGGTGCGTGGGTGTGGGAAGGTATGTGGGTGTGTAGGTATGTGTGTGTAGGTATGTAGCTGTGTGGGTGTGTGGTTATGTATGTATGTGTAGGGGTGTGGGGGTGAAGATGTGAGTGCGTAAATGTGCGGGTTTGGGTATGTAGCTGTTTGGATGTGGGGGTTTGTGAGTGTGAATGATATCCGCCCTCGTCTTTCAAAAGTAATTCCACTTGTTCTTCACTGTAAGAAGTAGCTCGAGTTACTGATATCCCAAGGACGCAGGTGCCTACATCTGAAACATCACCTTCCTTCCTTTACTGGGGTCATTTGTATTCACCCCACCCAACTTCAATGCCATCACTCCACCCCAATACCATCACCCTACCTCAATACACCATCATCACCCCCACCCCCTTCAACTGTTAACTCCTGTGTAGCCCCCATACGTTCGAGACCCTGTAATTTTTTACTGTAACACCCACCTCTTCCCCTTGCTTCCCCCTATCACCTCTCACCCTCCCGCCCACTACCCCCTCTCAACTCGCGGGGCGGGGGTTGGGGGTGGACCCATCCACGTCACATCTCAGCTGAAACCCACTCCCTCATCCCACCACCACTCCACCACACCACCACACCACCACACCACCACACCACCACACCACCACACCACCACCACACCACCACCACACCACCACCACACCACCACACCACCACACCACCACACCACCACACCACCACACCATCACATCATCCCACCATCACACCACGGCCACACCACCACATCACCACCCCACCACATCAGCACACCACTACACGACCACCACACGACCACCACACAACCACCACACGACCACGCCACGACCACCACACCATCACACCACACCACCACACCACCACACCACCACACCACCACCCCACACCACCACACCACCACACCACCACACCCCCACACCGCCACACCACCACAAACCACACCACACACCCCAACCACCACACCACACCACCACCAACCACACCACCACACCACCACAACCACCACCACCACACCACCACACCACACCCCCACACCTCCACACACCAACACCCACCACACCACCAACTACCACACCATCAACCCACCACACCACCACACCACAACACCACCAACCCACACCACCACCCACACCCACCACCCACCACACCCACACACACCGCCACACCACCACACAACCCCACAACACCACACCACCACCCCACACCCCCCTCCACCACACCGCCACACACCAACACCACCACACCACCACACCACCACATCACCATCCACCTCACCACACCACCACCCACCACACCACCACACCACCACAACACCACCACACCACCACACCACCCACACCACCACACCACCACACCACCGCACCACCACACCACCACACCACCACACCACACCACCACACCACCACACCACCACACCACACCACACCACCACACCACCACACCAACCACCACCACCACAACCCACCACACCACCACACCACCACACCACCACACCACCACACCACCACACCACCACACCACCACACCACCACACCACCACACCACTACCCTGGCTTCTCCTCTCCCCCAGCTGCCACCTGCCGCCTTCCTCTCCTCCCTCCGAAAGCCCCGATCCCAATCACATGACCCTCCCCTCCCTCCCCACAACCACCGCCCCTTGCGCCTCTCCCCCTTCCGCCGTTCACTGCACCCACGCACGCCCCCCGCCACCTCCCCCACCTCTCCTCCCTCCACCTCCCCTCCCTCCGCCTCCCCTCCGCCTCCACTCTGCCTCCACTCCGCCTCCACTCCGGTTCCCCTCCGCCTCCCCTGAGCCTCCCGCCGTTCTTCACTGGACCCCGCCGCACCTCCGGTGTCCACTCCGACGCCCCCCCCCCCCCCCCCCCGCCCGCACCACCCGCGCCGCACCCCCCCGCCCCCAGCCCCCCGGCCCCCAGCCCCCCGGCCCCCCGCCTCCTTAGGGCCGGGCAGCACGCGGCGATCTGCGTCTGGAATTATTCATCACGCATTGTTTCATCGTGCCGGATCTTAGAGGGATTAGCCGCATTTGCATTGGGATAAAGGCGCCGTCAAGTCAAACATTTATCGTCGAATTCCTATTTTTTTTAAATATAACATATAACTCGTATAGACGGGATCACGGTTCTGACTGCGCATGCGCTGAAAACGGCATTGGCAGCAAAGCAGATGTGAATGGCCATTGAGTTTGTCGATATGCATAGGGACATTTTTTAAATTTTATTCAAAATGAATAGAAATACATAGCAATTTGGCATAAACATGTATGCACACATGCAATATAATGACCTGATGGATATAGCTAAGACAAAACTAGCCATAGTTAAACATGTTGAGCTAAGAAACATACAATTCCACACAAAACAATCAGTGATATCCACATCACCATTATTAATTCTTGTTCTAAATATTAAAATGCCAAATGTGTCAACATACACTTGTTTCAGAGAAATATATAACCAATATCTGATTAACACTACTAATTTTCTAGTTCTAGATATGTCATTAACCATAGGATATACAAAAACATTAATAAAATAAATAAAACTGACTCTGGCTATGCCTCTAACACTAGTATGAGTGCCCAGATTTGTCTAAATCTAAATGCACATGGCATAAGATGTGCATATTATATTGATGTAAATGCAATGCTGGATAAAAGATTAATATCTTAATTTATTATTATTATATATTTTTAGTTGGTATTCTATGTTTCAAACAAGAGCTGAGATGAGCTGAAACTATCACATTTCATAGCTGCACCCAGAGTATTAGCATGTGCCATGTGCTTCTCGCAGATTTGTTTTGCTCTGACGCATCCCACAATGCACTGCTGCGCTGGAACGGTGATGTAGTCTATTGACAACAGCTTAACTAACGATTATCACTACTCAACTACCCAACTTCTGCTAATAATGTATAACAATAATTACAGTAACACCTCTCTAAATCGACCGACCATAGGACCGGCTTTAAGTGGTCGATTTAGGGAGGTAGTCGGTTTATGGAGTTAGAATACGGTTACAATGGTACTGTTGGGACCCAAATAAAGCGATCGATACAGGGAGTGGTCGATCTGTGTAGGTGGTCGGTTAGAGAGGTTTTACTGTATATGTAGCATAAAACATACAGTGCACGATGTATGAAATCTGACATCTACCAATAACATATAAGATATTGTTCGTTGGGGTTTTATGTCCTGGTAACATCTAAGGTGATATCAAGATGGGTACATCGCACATAGTACATATCGCATATCAATTAACACGTATCACATAACACATAGTATATACCACATATCATATATTCATCATCATCATCATCATGCTGTCGGTCACGATGCGACAAAGACTGCTTTCATTACTTCATTTCATGAAAGCTGCCTGCAAAAGTGATGAAGTGCTGCTGGCTTTTGCAAGTTACCAGTGGCACTCTCTTGGGGAGCAAATAGAGGTCTCACACCAGCAAGAACATGTCCAGACAGGTGCAAAACTATGTGTCCCTGCAGTGGCTGGTCAGGAGATGTTGGGAGTTCCATACATCAACCACCCTTGATGCTGCCACAGTGACATGGTTTTCTGTTTAGGGTTTGATCCCTTAGCCTTTGGTTCTGTCAAGAACCTGTACCACAAGGCAGTGGTTTACAACTCTGCAGGGCAGGGGCGGTAAACTCCCTGAGGTATTGCAATACCTGCATACCTCCTCTCATATATTACATAGCACATAACACATAACATATGTCACATAGCACATATCACATAACACATTATATACCACATATCACAGAGCACAGAACACATATCACATTTCACATTAATAGTACATATCACATAGCACGTAGTGCATATCACATATCACATAAATCATGTTGGAATTGACGGTGAAGGCTTAGTGCCACTTTCCGCCGCCAGGTGGTGGATACATATTCAACGTGTGGCATGGTTGGAGAGTGTCCACATGCCTTTCAAATTCCCAATATGCTAGGCTCCTCTGCGTGCATGCATGCATGCATATGTTGCAGATTAAACACTTGCTCAGTGCGTCTAGCCTGGGCAGCTGTGTGACCATGTGTCTATAGCCCCGTTCACACAGCACAACTTTAGGCCAAACTAGATAAGGCAAACTAGAGGAGGCGAACTAGGCGTCCTGTCCACACAAGCAGTACTTGGGGCAATTTAAGGTGGAAATCGATATCTGCGCATGAGCGAGTCCATACTAACCAGTGCCAGTTTCGGTTCGTCGACGTCACCACGAGAGAGTGTGGGTTCGACCTAGATATGTATAGACTGAGTCGTATTGTTTTGGAACGGTCAAAACTTCTGCTGGGCAGTGAAACCCTAAAAATAAATGATGAAAATAATATCTGTGCACCTCTAGCCGGTTCATAGACCAAATTATATTATATAGTGTGACGTGCTTAATCCGCTTCAAGTAAACCGCTACCGTCCACACAAGCTAGGTGGGCCGATTTAAGTTAGTTTGGTTCATATAAACTACCTCGAGAGGTGGCTTAGATGAAGCAAACTAGATGAGGCGACTCAGGCTTAAGTCGCCCCAACATCACGTCCACATGACCAATGTGAGGCGAACTAAAGGAAGCAAACTAGTTGAGGCGACTTAACTCGCCAGTGTGAACGGCCCTTATGTGGCGGATACCCCCAAGTCTGTCTGTCTGTTTGTCCCCTGCATTCACTTCAGCAGCATGTGTCCGATTCAGACCAGAGGGGATGACTGAATGAGTGGAGCATCTGTCTCCCGTTTTGGTAGATTGTGGGATTCAAACCTATGTGTTCCTATGGCTAAGGCAAATGAATGACTTAAAAATGTATCCTTGTCGCTTCCTATCCAGGCGCTCAGCATTAATAGGATAGGGCAAGGACTGGTTGACTCGGTGTCAGGATAATTTGACTGGGTGAGATATCAGGTCATGGGACTGGCGGCCTAGTCTCCCAGTGGGGCAGCACTAGAAAGTCGACATGAATGCACACTGTCACAAGTCGATACCCGTCCTGATATGACCTTAGATGTTGCCAGGACGTAATACTCCAACAACCAACTGTGTCCCATTCATTTGAGAGAAGCCGAGGAAGTTGCCCGGAATGACAGGTGTGCAGTGATAATATGAGGGCCGGTAGGACACTATGTGACCGGGGAGGTGGGGGGGGGGGTACAATGACTCAGTCACGTGACCTTCTAGAGAGTTTCCGAGCTGTTTTCAACATGCGCGGCCAGCCGACATTACTGATTATCCTGCACACACGCAGCCTCGCCATAGCAACCAGGCTGATGACATTTCAGGGGGATTGCATTGAACATAATGCAGCATATTTGATTGCCCCTCTTCCCACCCACCCACCCACCACACGCGCACCCATTCCCCCTTCTCCCTCCACCCTTCCCCCCATTCACGAGGCGCTCATAGAATGCATACAAGACAGCTTCACCCTGTAATATCCTTTGGTGTTTTGTGGTGTTTTTGCGTCAAAATGTTTTATTCAGTAGGATGGATGACCTGTACTATACTACACTGATATACATGACCTGCACTATAATTTACTTGGCTGTATTCTCAATTCAGGAAGAACACTTAGACTTCAGCATTACCAGTCCTTCAACATGTTCCTTCCAAGAAACGGAGCGCCGAACACAATTCTGACTCAAGTATACAAACAATAGTCTATCAGATAGACATATCCATAATAGATATGCATCACATGGGATGGAGTCTATAAAATATGGGGATTGTACCTGTTGGGCCACTTGCTATCCGGACCGCACTCTGTCCACACCTCTCTCTATATCCTCTCCGCTGGCCTTGCTCCTCCTTGATATGTCTGAAAAGAGTTCCAGGAGGGGGAACCCGCCGCCATTTCACTTTCTACTCTTACTCTGTCCGTGTCTATGGCTCGCTGGTCGGTCGCCATAGAGCAAATAAACACAGTCCTTTGACTCAACTCTCCTCATTTCTCTTTCCTACACTCTACCCTTTTTTTTTCTGACCCGGGAATTGTGTGCTTGGGTGGGGCCCTGTACCTTTACATTTTCTCTCGCTTTGTTCTCGTTGCTGGAACCACCGCTGCACCCATCTTTATCCGCCCTTCCTCAAAACCCTTGCTGCTGTCGACTGGATACAAGTGCCCAACTGCCTCTCAACTAACGCCGGACCGAAGAGATTCGGGCCCGCCTCAGTACTTCGCCGTTACAACGCTGTAAAGATGTCCCCAGCTTCTACAACACTCCCTACTGAAGTTTAATCTTCAACCAAAGATTGGGCCGATTTATCGGAGCCTCTCTATTAATGTTGCAGTTCTGCACCCAGTAACCGTTGTAAGGTTACAAACCACCCCCAAAGTCAAGACAAGGCCTGTTGGGTGTGAGTGGGTGGTTGTGAGTTAGTGAGTATGTGTGACTGTGAGTGAGTGAGTGAGTTGGTTGGTTGTTGGAGTTTTACCTCCTGGCAACATCTATGGTCATATCAGGATGGCTACCGACTTGTGACACTGCACACTCATGGCGACGTTATAGTGCTGCCCCACTGGGAACTCAGGCTGCTGGCACCATGACCCGATATCCCCCTCAGTCACATTATCCTGATTGAGAGCAAATCAGTCATTGCCCTATCCTATTAATGCCGAGTGTGAAGCCAGATAGCAACAATTATCAATTTTGTAAGTCATTAGTTTGACTACACCAGAATTTCGAACCACCGACCTTCCGCACCGGGTGCCTGTGCGCTGTCATGTAATGCCGAGAGCCAGGCTAGGTACTGACAAGTTTCCAATTTCGTAAGTCGGCCGGTGATTTTAAACTATCGACATTTCACGGGGAATCACGCGCTCTATCGATAGGAACCACAGCGTCCACTCAAACTCAAAGCACCACTCTGTACATGTCTGTGCAACGCTACAGGTTAGAAATATTCATCCTAAAAAGCTACACTACTTAGGACATAGCATTCAGCAAGAGTGGCAGAGAGTTATGGCGAGGTTAAGGGAGGGTTTGCTCCTTATGCATGGAGAGTGATTTGGGGTCGAGTCGGCGTGCTGTGGAGGTGTGTGTGTGTGGTTGGGTGTGTGGATGGGTGTGTGGTTGTGTGGTTGTGTGGGTGCGTGGGTGGGTGGTGGTTGGGTGTGTGGGTGTCGTTGTGTGTGTGGGGGGGTTGTGTGTGTGTGGTGGTTGTGTGTGTGGGCGAGTGGTTGTGTGGGTGTATGTGTGGTTGTGTGTGTGTGGTTGTGTGTGTGTGGGGTGTGTGTGGTTGTGTGTATGGTTGTGTGTGTGGTTGTGTGTATGGTTGTATGTGTGTGGTTGTGTGTGTGTGTGGGGGTTGGGTGGGTGGGGTGTTCGTTGTGGTGTGCGGGGGGTGGTTCTGTGTGTGGTGGTTGGGTGTGTGGGTGAGTGGATGTGTGGGTGTATGGGTCGTTGTGTGTGGTTGTGTGTGTGGTTGTGTGTGTGGTTGTGTGTGTGGTTGTGTGGGTGGTTGTGTGTATGGTTGTGCGTGTGTGGTTGGGTGGTTGGGTGTGTGGGGTTTGGGGTGGGGGTTGGGGGGCTGGTTTCGTGTGTGGGTGAGTGGTTGTATGGGTGTATGGGTGGTTGTGTGTGTGTGGTTGTGTGTGTGGTTGTGTGTGTGGTTGTGTGTATGGTTGGGTGTGTGTGTGGGTGAGTGGTTGTGTGGGTGAATGGGTGGTTTTGTGTGTGTGTTGTTGTGTGTGTGTGGTTGTGTGGGTGGTTGTGTGTATGGTTGTGTGTGTGTGTGTGGTTGAGTGGTTGGGTGTGTGGGGTTTGGGGTGGCGGTTGGGGGGGCTGGTTTCGTATGTAGGTCAGTGGGTTTTGGTGTAGGGCGGGGCGTGAATGATCGGGTTTGTTGCTGGTATAAATAAGGTTGCTGCACCACCTCGGCCCGGGGCATCCATCCCACTCCTTCCCCCCAAATAATGCTAGTATGGCCGCAGCATGTGGCTATTAGCGCGCAATATGAATCTATTGTGGATACACTCTCCATCATTTGTTTTTTCTTCTTCTCATAATGAAGTTTAAAATGGAAGTTTAATGTGTATATATTTGTATATATTTATATATATATTTATATATATATATATATATATACTAACATTCAATTAAAAATACCATTATATATATAATATATCTGCCTGTCTTCCATCTGAAATTGCACCTTCTATGTAAATACATATATATTTATGTTCCTTCTGAAATTGGACACACACTAAATATATGTATTTTTTATAAGACTGTGTAATATGTTTATGTACGTATGTTGCACACTCATAATGGAGTCATATAATATATATATATATATATATTATATGAAGTTCAATTTCAGAAGGAACAGAATGCACGTATTTATAAGGGTTGTACATTCAGTCAGAACAGACGGCTGTAATGTGTACGCCCTTATATATATATATATATATATATATATATATATATATATAACTGTGCAACATACATGTATATATATGTCATAGCCTTATGTATAAACACATATATAGGAGTGTGCAATAAAAAGTATATATATATATTGAAAAACCATATATTTACACATACATATGATATATACAGGGTGTGAAATTTAAGAAGGGCCTAGTTGTCCTACATAATAAAGAAAGACACAAGACATGATAGTGGGTAAGAGTTGTAATCTCATGATAGGTGAGACAAATCTGGCGGTACAGTGAGTATATTTAGGGGGGACAGTGGTGCGTCCACAAATGGGTGGCGCCCCCACACGGATCTAAGTGTGAGTAGGATGGAAGTTTTTAGGTTAACAGACAGGCTCCTCCAATAGATGACTGAGGGAGGAGATAGGGCTGAGGAGCAGATGGAAGCTTCTGGCCTTATTATACTCGTATAATGGCTTATATGGCATATATACAACATATATAATTATATATATGTACATATATACTTGGTGCGATGTCAGAAGAAACACGGACAGATTATATACATATAATTAAAATTAAGTAACTGACAACCTAATATATTTATCTTTAATAAAAAACAAATGGCAGAAATAAAAAACTATCATACTATGCAATTGTAATGGCCATGTCAGATTCCTTGAACACATTAAACCATAAATCCCTGTAAAGAGTAAACAATTATAAAAGTTGTGAAGTTGTGAACCATCTACTTATGTGCTCCAATCCTGTTTTCCGTCAATGTATGAGGATAATTGAACCCAGCACCTCTCGGCTTCCATCGAAACTTCCATCTAATACCATCTCACAAGGCTAATCGAGTATCCATAGGCATGCTCTCCTTATGGTGTGCTTGGAGATGGGACGGGAGTGCAATTTCCGGTCGAGTCAAACTAATGACTTACAAAATTGATACTTGGTCGCTTCCTAGCCTGGTGCTCAGCATTAATAGGATAGGGCAATGACTGGTTATCTCAGTGTCATGATAATGTGACTGAGTGGGATATCTCATCATGGTACTGATGGCCTGATTTTCCTATGGGGCAGTACCATGAGTGCACACTGTCACAAACCGGCACCCTTCCTGATACAACCTTAGATGTTGCCATGACGTAAAATTTCAAGAAGCAACCAAGCAACCCTTCCTCTGCTTCTCACTCTTCCAGCACATTTTCAGCCGCTGCTTGTAGTCTAATCACCGCTTATTTAAGTGGCACAAGTCATGGGTCTTCCTGGCGGAGGCCATTTCTCACCCCCTAATCAGGGACTGTCTGTACCTACTGGAGCAGTGCTTAGCTAGACAGATTTGTGTTGCATCCGGTGATTTATTCCCTACTATTGCTCATGGCGGCCATTGCAGTTGCTTCGTGTGCAGCACAATAGGTGGCGCGCCAGATCGTGGGTGATTCCTGTGGATGTGGCAGTTTTTCTTTTTCTTAACTTGGGTTCCTTCATCGCGTATACTAGTTATGGTAATTGGGTCACAATTGCACTGACCTTATCACGGATAAGATACTGATTGTCCATCATGATTAAAAATATTGTAGGCATATTATACACCAGAGTCCGGGAGCCTGGCCAGATAAATGTGTGTGTGTATATTATATGCATTAATTATATATATTTAATTATTTATATTATATATTCCCAGGCGAGTCAAATCAATGACTTAAAAATTGGACACTTGTCGCTTCCTAGCCTGGCGCATGGCATTAATAGGATACAGCAAGGACTGGCAAAATGTGAATGTGTGGGATATTGGGTCATGGTACCAGCGGCCTTATCTCCTAGTAGGGCAGCACTATAAAGTTGCCTTGAGTGCAGACTGTCACAAGTCAGTACATGTCCTGATATGACCTTCGATGTTGCTATGATGTAAAACAACAACAAACAAACGAAATAACATTTGAAAATAATGCTGTCTAGCACAGCACTCTGGCAACAGAATTGCAACTAGATCTGGTAGTCTGGCCATGGCATACTTCATGCTTCTGATGTACGACAATTTTCATTCAATACTCTGAAAATGTCTTGAGAACAAAACAAAACATCAGAAATTATGGCGTGCTGGCTTAGTTTTTAAAGTTGCATAGCCCGATGGTTTTGAGTTTCTGTCATTTTTCTGAGATATGTGTATGTTAAATTCATTGTTATTATCTACCGTAATTTAGTTTGAAGTAACTTGTTATTTTACCTGACCAACTTTTGTGATTTTTGAAGTGCAAACATGTCAAATTAATTTAGGCAAGAAAGCCAAAACTCTGACACCATAGAACTCTGCAGTAACATGATCTATTAAATTGACTCAATATCCCCTATTTATTACATAGCAACACATGCTTAATAAGTAAATCAGAATTTAAGGTAGACATGTAGAAGCAAATCTAGATAATTATTTTGTTTCTCAGAATTTAATGCTTCATCGGACTATGAAAAAAAACCACTAAACATTAGGATCCAATTCAAAACAGTAATCGCTGTTAATTCTGTGAAGCTTCACCCCCCCCCCCCTCCAGTGCAATGCTGCCATTTTATGGCAATATAAAAGCTAACCCCATTAAATCAGCCAATCAGATATGGAAAAAAAATACCTTTAACTCAGGCAATCACTTACTGTGGGCATGTAGCTAAATTTGGAATAACTAACATCACATCCAGTTTTCAAATTACATCAATTCTGGATCTCCAGGTACCACACCCCCCCCCCTCCTACCTCCACCCCCACGACCACCTCCTATCCCACAGCGTCCCAAGAGGCAACCCCAGGCAGGCGGGAGCTCTAATGTAAACACGGCATAATAAATCACCTCTAAGCAAAAGGCAGTTTTCTCTGAAATCTATCACCCCTCCGCCTCCCCATTCCTTCCATCCAGCAAAATCATGCTTCTACTCTGGCACATGGGCGGTTCCAAATCGGAAGAGCGCGGGCATCGCGTGCGGGAGATTGCGAGGTCGGTTCCCAGTCGAGTCAAACCAATGACTTATAAAATTGATACTTGTCGCTTCCTAGCCTGGCGCTCGGCATTAATAGGATAGGACAAGGACTGGTTAGCTAAGTGTCCGGATAATGTGACTGAGTGGGATATTGGGTCATGGTGCCAGCAGATTAATTCCCCATTAGGGCAGCACAATAAAGTCACCATGAGTGTGCACTGTCACAAGTCGGTACCCGTCCAACAACCAGCTTTTACAGTGAAAACAGCTTCTGTGGTTTCCATACCTACCGTAAATATCCCAATAGAAGCACGCTACCCAATAGAAGCAAACCCCCCATTTCAAGATTGAAAGCACGCACACATTTACGATCAAATTCAGACTGAATGCACATAAAATAAGACAATCCCACTTTATTTCAGAGGCACGACAAAAACAAATCCATGAAATAATAAATAGTTTCACAATATCTCCATATGTAATCATAGTACATGTTAATTTGAAACAAACCATCACAAATTATTACTTTGCACCCACGGGAAATAAATATATGCGCATCCATGTGTCTGCACTTGCGCAGTGCACGTCTATTGGGACATATACAGTATATCTGTATGTTTCCGGTGACCAGGGCCATCTTTCAGTGTACTAATATTTTAAAAGTCACATGACAGACACAAACACCAGTCCTCACTCACGGAGCCACCATCAAGCCATTAGAGAAGCCCAGGGGGGATAGTGTGTGGGCTGTACGCCGGTGGGTGTGTGCTTGTGTGTGGGTGGGTGGGTGTCGGTGGGTGAGTGGGGTGGGGTGAGGGGGAGGGGGGGGGGGTTGACACGCTGGAGAAGATGTATTCAAATGAGCTCACATGGTGTTGGGTATGGATAATGTATGTACGTTGCGTGTTTGTTTGTTGTTGTTTTACGTCTTAGCAACCTCTAAGGTCATATAAGGACAGGTACTGACTTGTGACAGTGCACTCATGGTGACTTTATAGTGCTTCCCCACTGAGAGACCAGGCCACCCACACCATGACCTGATATCCCACTCGGTCACATTATCCTGACCCTGAGCCAACCAGTCGTTGCACTATCCTAATAATGCCAAGCACCTGGCTAGGAAGCGACAAGTATCCATTTTTAAGTCATTGGTTTGACGCGACCAGGCTTCAAACCCACAAATCCATGGGTTTGGATCACCCGATCTCCCAAAATAGTACAAACTCATTCCACCATCCCATCTATACTTAGCAAGCAATCGGTGTTTATATGTATATTATAACCACTACGGAAGAAGGTAAACACCAAGATGGGCTGAGTTGATTTATTAAGCCTCTGGCGGGGGTTATAATGCCCACCTACAAAAAGGAAAAAATGGTAGTAGTGAAGTTCCCTGGGGCGCTGTACAGGTGGCGCCACAATCGCGCGCTCAGGTAGATACAGGTGCGCGACTCCTAATACAGGTAAACATCGTAGCATAATAGAAACAAGACCTTAGTTCATCTACGTTATTTATATTATTATAATTAGTTAATTATAATACACATAACCACTACGGAAGAAGGTAAACACCAAGATGGGCTGAGTTGATTTATTAAGCCTCTGGCCGGGGTTATAATGCCAAAGACTCACGCGATGAGTCCCCCAACCCAGCTCAATCTTCAGCCGCCAATCTGGCTGCTACCCGCATATCGTTAATAATGCGTAACGTTAACGGAGTTTTTAAATACTGGAATACCGCGTTGCTAGTCCAGTCTCCCCTTGTCCGAATCTCCTCCAGGGATGCTCCACACATGGATAAGTAAGTACACCCACCCCTGCGAAGAGAATGGGAAGATAACAAGTTAACATCAATTCCTATGCGGCCTCCAAAAATTTTTAACGTTGATTGATAAATGTCATACGTTAAAGGAGTAGTGCCCCCCTCATCATTAGGTACCCGAAAGGCATACCAATTTGCTGGTGCTGGACACTCTGAAAAATGCTTTTCTGTCCAATACACCGCACACAGTTGTATATCTTGACATCGAGATATAGGAATATGCAAAACCCTATCTTGAAATTGTATAGTCTTTGTTTTTCGAACTGTTAACAACATACCCCAAGGATGAAACCTAAAATCTCCCCGGAGCAACATAGCATCAGACAACGTGATATTTGATTTTCGCAGCAACCCCCTAAAACTACATAGCACAGCAGATCGCCAAGCGACATGCCCCAAATTACCAGTTAAGTGCGAAAAGATGCCCCGAAGCATGTTGGGGAGCAATGGCATCGCCTGTTTCGGCATATCTCCCAACTCTCTCCGAATACCTTTCAGGGTTGACGTGATCACAAAATCTGAGTAATTAATTTGAGTTGCACCTTGTTGTCTCAGAAAATAATTAAGACGACTAATATAATTAATAATAGAGGAATACTTCATCGTTCTTGCTAGCCAAGTAGCATATAAAGCCACTTGCATTGACGTGCAAGGCAGCGGAGCATGAGTCATAGAAAATTCATCCACAAATGCTAAGTATTTCTTTATTTGTACAGCCCTCGCAGACATAGAACTTGGTGCGTAGCACTTAAGCTGAAACTGTTTCTGCTCTGCTGCTAGTTTATCGATATCTGTAAAGAGAGAAGCATTCAAATAATTCAATGCAACACAAATATTTGCCTTCGTCCGCCGCATATATTACCTCTGCCATGTGGTCGGTATTTAACCTACTTAAAGCATCTGTTATTATATTCGATTTAGTATTAATATGTACAGCCGTGAACACAAAATTAAATTCAACTGACAACCAAAACAGCTGCCTAAGATAATGCATAATCAGCTTACATTTTGACCTCCCCGTACAAAGTGCTGACTCTACCGTCGCACTATCTGTAACCATTACAATAGAGGCCCCCGTCCACGTTGGCCCCCACCTTCTTACCGCGGCATATACCGCCCACATTTCTTGCACATTAATGTGTTCTGCTTTTACTTGCTCATCCGGCCGGTCATAATGATGAGTCACAGTATCTTCAATACAGTTCTTTAATTCATCCTCAAAACACCCAACTAACCAGTCATTACCATGCAATGCACCGTATCCCCACTTACTGGCATCTGTGTAAACTGATTTTACTACTGCAAATTTCCCTAACATAAGAGCTGTTCCAATAAATTTTCTCGAAAATTTAATCCACCACTCAACGTCTTCTCTAAATCCTCCATTTAATCTAATCTTATAATAAGGCTGCGCCACTGCACTTATTAAATCGTAAATACGCCGAGAAAATGTACGACCTCCCCGCACCACCTTCGAACAGTGTGCTAACAGCCCTCCAAGCCTTTCCAATTCACGTCTCGTCGATTTCTTTTTCCCCCTGAACGCTAGTAAACAACTATGTCATTTTAACAACTTATCTTGCGGCAGGGTTAGTTCCAAGCTAACTGAGTCAATAATTATCCCTAGAAATCTTATTCTCGTGCTCGGACTAATTACCTTTTTAAAGCTTATATTAAAACCTAGCCGCCTTAATAAATTTATAAATTTATTTTGTTGCAGTGCAGCTGTATCCCAATCAGGAACGATTATACAAAAATCATCCAGATAATTAACCATTTTATCTACCCCCTCTCTAAGCGCGCATCTAACTATGAAGTCGGATACTTTAGAAAACACGAATGGACTGGAAGACAGACCCATACATAGCCTGTTATCTACCAAATATTCTGGTCCTAGTTCGAGCTCCCCACCAAAATCCCAAATTAAGCCTTGCTTCGGTCTGTCTGAAGGATGTATGTTAATTGATCGGTAAGCATCTTTGAGGTCGACCGTAGCTAAGTAGTCTCCCCATTCTAGGTAGTTAACTACATCATCGACACTCTTATATTTAAATTTTAAAGAAACTTCATCTGTGAAACTGTTCACCGATTCCCCTTTCGGCATGCTACAGTCCACTATACCTCTCCCTCCGACTTCTTTAGGAATGCAAAAAATGTTATGTACACATTGAGGGGGAACGGTGCTAAAGGAAATCCTTTTTTGGTCTAACTCTAGCAAATGTTTTTGAGTTATAATATCCCTATAAAGTTTATTCCGGATTTTTTTGAAACTTGTATCATATTTCACCGGGCAGTCGTTATTTGTGACATGAAAACCAAAAACCACCCCCCAAAGGATATATATCCAATCCAGATCCGTGTCCCCCCGGAGAAACAATTCACATATAACACGACAAGGTTTTAATTGCACAAGATTTCCTGCTATATAATGACCACAAATGCAATTGCCATTAATACAATCGTTTGTTACTATAATTACAGTCGCATGTGCTTGTTCTGTTTCTTTAATGTAAAACTTCCATTTACAATATTCCTGTCGTATTGTCTCGACATAAAACATGTCGCCCTTTCCAACTCCGTCACTATTAATCCAACTGGACCATATTCTGTTAACTTGGCTCTGTACTACCACCGTTTCATTATTATTACCTAATTGCTGGTTACGAAATTTGGCGTCCTGAAACTTTATTTGAGTACTGCTTGCACATGTAACATTTGCTATGTGGTCAATATTTCCCATTGCTCTATTAACTTGGCACTCAACCGACCTTGCACCACCACCGGCGGTATTAACAGCTATGCTACACGCCGCCTCATTTATATCGACGGCTAACTGTCTGTCATTCGGCGCACATGTAACAGGTTCAACAATATCATGAATAGGTTCAAAACAATCAATAAAGGACAATTCAGCTACTTTATGCTGACCCCAGTGTTGCCGGACATAATTGTCATTCAAAGTTACTTTTGCCTTACCGACGTCATGTTTCCCATGTCATTCTTTGCAATTGGATTTCTTATGCGACTTACTACCGCATTTTAAACACCAATGGCCAAAGCTACACTATTCATCCGTTCGGCTACAACCACTGTCCTTGTTCCACCGGTAAAAGCCTACTTTACCGTCTTTGGCGTACGTGCTACTCTTTCGTACAGTGTTCGCCTGCTTCCGTGTTCGCATGTTATGCATACCATAGTGAAATAGGCTGAGGCCTGTGTTCTGGTTACCAAATGCTGCAAAGCCCTCAACCTCTGCCAATTTCCTAATGTCTTTATCATACTCTACGTGCATTGCATCTACAAAGTCATTTTGCCTCGCACGTGAAGACATTAAACAGATATGTTCCATGAACGCCCTCAGGTCTTTACCAGTCAGGCCTTGCAAGTCGAGACACCAACGTATCGACGCAGTAATGAGTTCGTAACAATTTAATTTACTGATTTCTTTACCCAACACGGCGTATCTTCGCAGGCTCCACTTACTTCTGAGCCTTCGCGTGCTACTCGAACTCCTACTCCGCGAGTCGGACGGCGTTCGTCGCCGCCTGCGTGTTCGCGACCGCTGCCGCTGCTTTGGCTTCCCATAATTCGAGTGTTCGTCCTTCACGCCCACCGCCGGTGTCGTCGTTGCACCGGCGTTCGTCGGCCATTCCTCCTTCCCGGTTGCCGCCCCTCCGTCTGGCGCTCTGTCCTCGACCCGTTGCCGCGCCTGCCGTTGTCGCATCATGACTGTTCGTCGTTCTTGGAGATTTGCAATTCTTTCCTCTAGCTCTAGCTCAGTTATGTCTTTCATTAACGAAACTTCTTGCTCTTCCAGTGTCAACGTCGATAGCCTATCTGCCACTTCAGGCGAACTCTCCCGAGAATTATTCATTCTATCTGCAGTTTGACTGTCCGCCTTAGCTGCTGCCCTTGTCATTCGAGTTGTTGCCGTTTTCTTTCCTCTCTTCCCTTTTTTACTTTTACATTTATCTGCCCTGTGCGAGGCACCACATAAGTCGCAGTACGGCATGATTACGTGTCACGTCTCAATCTGCCACTTACCCCACGTCTACACTCAAAGGAAAAAAAATGGTAGTAGTGAAGTTCCCTGGGGCGTTGTACAGGTGGCGCCACAATCGCGCGCTCAGGTAGATACAGGTGCGCGACTCCTAATACAGGTAAACATCGTAGCATAATAGAAACAAGACCTTAGTTCATCTACGTTATTTATATTATTATAATTAGTTAATTATAATACACATAATTATTTATATGTTACTTAGTAAATAATGAGGTGGTTTATGCGGATTGAGGCATCTACGGCCGTACCCTGAAGTTCTACCGTTTATTAGCTTAAAACTTTAAAATTCCAACTGACGTATATATATATATATGTATATATGTGCTCTATAATCTATTATGGGAATATAAACAAGGACACCATCTATCTTCAGCTCCCTACATTATGGGAGTACTCAATATATGGCCCTGTGTAGTACATTATTGGCCACACTGTATGTATATATCTATATATGTATATATCTGTATATATATCCTGAACCGTTAACTGTATATTATATATCTAGAGTTAACGAATCTGGAAATGTTTAGATATATATTTATCTACACAGGTCTATCTAATTCACTCAGGTTGAAATAATGTGAGGATGAACAAATTGGGGTCGTGCTAAATCGGGCCCAGTGGACTGAATTACCGTTGAATTAAAGAATTCTGGGTCCTATGAATCATTGTGTTATATCCGAATTTGCATTAAATTTGGGCGTGTTGTAATGACCACTGAATATATCTATATATCTATGTATATCAATATATATATAAATATAGAAATATATAGCAATATATAGCAATATATATATGTGATGTATAACGAATTATGTGAGTATAAAGATACATAAGCGAATTATTAGCATTATTGTTATACTCCGTAAGACCCAACACTGTACTGGTGTTACCACCTGTGGCTTCCTCGCCTCCACTGGATGTAGACCAGTGTCAGTCGCACTGGATAGATCTATATATATATATATAAATCTATATATGGATATATATACATATATATAAAGATATATATATATATATATATATCTGTAGCTATAGATTATATATATGTGATGCATAGCGCATTATTTATGTATAAATGCCAGGGGTACATATATACTTTACGACTTCCTCCATCGGCACATTGGAGGAGTACCCCCCCCCCCATTGCCTCGGGGAGTTGTATGCGGGTGGCCCCCTAGCCCCCAGCTACCAGGATACATTAAACAGGTCCTTAGTAATACCTCCTTATCAACGGGAAACCCCCGATACACCTCGCCCATAAAAACACATACAGTATAACCCCATTAAACCAAACTTGAAGGGACCCTAGAACTTTGTTTGGATTAACCAATCATTGGTTTAACTAAGCTTTGGCTTCGACTTTGACTTGGCTGTGGCAATAACACGGGTGCATTATGAATGTAATATACAATGTATCTGAACACTTTGAAGTTTGATTATTGTTTATTTATGTATCTGCAGTATAAACCCATTAAACCAAGCTTGGTTAAACCAAATGATCGGCAGCCTGGCAAAATACTACCCTTTATCATATAAAAAGGTTGGTGGGGTCTCAGATGACCTTATAACCACATGAAAGTTTGGTTTAACCGTACCGGAAGTGGCCTGGCGTCCAACACATTTTGTTGGATTAACCGATAATTTGGATTAACCTACTTTGGATTAACCAACTTTTCTATATTATAAATCATAGTATTTTGTGGGCCGCCAAAAATATTTTGGATTAACAAATCATTTGGTTTAACCGAGCTTGGTTTAACGGGGTTATATTGTACTTCTATAACAATGCCAACGATGTACAATTGATCAGCACTCAAAATACAAATTTCATAGCTGCATAATCCGATGAAGTATCAAATGTTCAAAATCAAAACACTTATCTATATTTGCATAACGAACTTCTTAAAGCTACATAGTCCAATGAAAACATCAAATTTTCAAAATGAAATTACTTACCTAGATTTGATCCTACATATCTGCCTTAAATACTAGGGCACTTACTAGGTATTTGTTGGTGTATGGAATGGAATACAGAGTCAATCCTGTTGGGCCAGTTACTGCTGAAGCATATGGACATGCCAAATTAACCTTGAACCTCTCCTGACATGACATTAGATGTTGCCAGGACGTAAAACTCCAACCAACAAACCTTACACCTCCATCATGGTTCCGACTGCACATGCGCTGAAAACGGCGCCGGGAGCAAAGCAAAGGTGTACGCCCATTGAGTTTGCGGATACGCGTAGGGCAAAACTGGCATGTTATTCAAAATAAATAGAAATACATAACAATTTGGCACAAACATGGATGGAAGGATGCAATATAATAATATAATGAATATGTTTAAGCTACAACTCTCCATAATTAAGCATTTTGAGCTAAGAAACATACAATTTCAGTCACTTTACAGGCTGATGTTTACATCACCATTGATTAGTCAGAAGTAATTCTTGTTCTAAATATTAAAATGTCAAATGTGTCAACAAAAACTTGTTTCAAAGAAATATATAACCAATATCTGATTAACCCTGCTCATTTTCTATTTCTATATGTGTCATTAACCGTAGAATATAAATAAAAACATGAATAAAATAAATAAAACTGACTCTGGCTACGGCTCTAACACTAGTCTGAATGCCTAGATTTATCTAAGTCTAAATGTACATGGCATAAGATGTGCTGGTCATATTGGTTGAAATGCAATGCTGGATAAAAGATGAATATCTTAATTTATTATATATATTTTCTTATTTGGTATTCTATGTTTCAAACAAGAGCTGAGATGAGCTGAAACTAGCACATTTCATAGCTGCACCCAGTGTATTAGCATGTGCCATGTGCTTCTCGTGGCTTTGTTTTGCTCTGATGCATCCCACAATGCACCGCGCCGCTGGAACCGTGATGTAGTCTATTACGCCCATTGCCTTGGTCACTTCCGGTGGAAACTCGGAGGGGAGTCCCATAATGCACTAGGGGCGGTGACTCAGTCAGTCTGGCAGTCAATTAGGACTGAGGCTGACAGTGGGAGACAATAAAGATGATCCAAGCATTAGCATGTCAAGTAGGCGATTCAAATTCAGCGTCTGTTGCCGTATAACCTTTAAGGCCCAGTCACACCTTACCGGACTGGGGAACCGGACATGAACCGGACACTGTCCGGTGAAATACGGCAATGTCCGGTACATGTCCGGTACCCATCCGCGGGTGTCCGGCAGTGTCCAGTGGTGTCCGGCGGTGTCTGGTACAAGTTTTGAACATGCACTAACCTTGAACCGGACTGAAGTGTATGGTTGGTGTCCGTTTTAAGTCCGTTTCGTCTGTTTCGTCCGGTTCATGGTCATTAATCATCCGTTACGTGTCCGTTTTGTATCCTGAAGAGTCCGTTGATGGTGCTGTGGGAATTTGGTCCTTAGGTTTTTGGCGCGTCCGTGAACAGTCCGGTAGGTGTCCGGTAGGTGTCCGGTTGGTGTCCGGTTGGTGTCCAGTTTGTGTCCAGTTTGTGTCCGGTTGGTGTCTGTTTGGTGTCCGGTCCGTCCGTTTGCCATCCGTTTGATGTCCGTTTAACATCCGTTTAGCATCCGTTTCATCCGGCGGCCATTGCAACAGTTTGACAATGGACACCACCGGACTAGAAGATTTTTTGTCCGGTGGTGTCCGGTACTCAGTCCGGTGATGTGTGACTGGGGCTTTACACGGTGGACTACAGAAGGTTGACATTAATTGCAAGTCTCAGTTTATTAACGGTTTTTGATAATCACAGATTGAGGCTGACTTGTTATATTGTCTCTAAGAACAGATATAATAATATATTGAAATGTTTGCATGTGATTAGTATGATGCTAATATCTTGTTCATCTGTGTTTATAGCTTCTACGAATTATCGGTGCAATAGGGGAAGTCCTATGACCTTCGATGTTGCTAGGAGGTAAAACTCCAACAACCAACCAACTAGGCCAGTCAACGGTGTTTTACGTGCATAAGTAGTGAGTGCAGTTCTGTAACCATGTCGTGTATGTTGCAAAATTTGAGCCAAACCTTGCTCAGCAATGAAGAAGTTGTATTTTTGTTTCTTTTTTGGGGTTCTGTGTCCTAGCAACAGCTAAGGTCACGGGGACGGGTATCGACTTCTGATGGGAAACACTCATGCCATCGCTATAGTGCTGCTCCACTGGAAGACCAGGCCACTCACAGCAGCATGACCCGATATCCCATTCAGTCATTTTATCTTGATTATGAGCAAACCAGTCCTTGCCCTATCCTATTAATGCCGAGCGCCAGTTGACAAGCATCAACATTTTGTAAGTCATTTGTTTGACTCGGCTGGGTTTCGAAACCACGACTTGTCTCTCATATGGGAAGTGAGCCATTGCTCTTACAAGACGTGGTAGTCAAATTGAGAAGAGCGCAGGCTTCCCGGGTGGAAGGTCTGGGGTTCGAATTCTGGCCGAGTCGGACCAATTACTTGCAAAATGCATACTTCTCGTTATCTCACCTAGGCGCTAGACATTATTAGGAATGGGCAATGACTGGTAGGTGAGTATCAGGATTATGTGACTGAACAAGATATTTGGTCATGGGGCCAACAGTCTGGTCCATCAGTGGAACAACACTGTAAAGTCACCATGAGTGTGCACTGTCACAAGTCGGGGCCCATCCTGATATATATATGAGCCTGTCTCAAAAGGTGATAGCTCTTCTTTTTTTTTGTCCATTGTAACGATTGACACAAAAGATCACAGAAATGGTTACACTGAAAACACAAGGACATTTGCTTCAAATCAATATGTATTATATTGGGATTATGAAACACCATGTAAAAAACAAATCAGTTTATCCTGAGCAAATGCATAAACAGATAGTATGTTGATCATTACAATGGACAAAGTTTTGTCCCATATTGCTTAGCACCTTTTGAGACAGTCTAATATATATATTTTTTGATGCTTCATTTGCCCTGTCCTTAATAAGTAAGTTGCATCGTGGCATTGCTTCATCCCTTAACCATCATGAAAAAGCTATCAACACACTGAACATCCTACACAACTATCAATCTGTTTAAACACATTGAACATTACATAAGACAGACAAAATGTCTTGTCAACTATAAACTTAGCTTGTTTTATAAGAGAAAAAAATGTAACCCGTAACGATTGTTTGAGTTGCCCCGAGTATAGATATTCTACTCGGTGCTGCTCCCAATTTTTACATGAACCGCTGTGACTGGTGCTGTACATTATACAGCAGGAGCCACTCCCTTAATTCTACATGATTGGTGCTGTGACTAAAGCTGCGAACACACTGGACGCGTATCTCGCGCGTGCGTAAAAAATCAAAACGTATGTAATAAAGAGAACCCGAACACACTGGCGCGTGCGTTTGTCGCGCGTGCGTCACGCGTGCGTCACGGATCGCTTTTGGAGCGATTATTTACGCTTGACGCGTGGTGACGCGTGGCTTTTGACCGAATTTGCCCGACTTTGCCCGACTTTGCCTGACTTTGCCTGACTTTGGCTGACTTTGCCCGACTTTGCCCGACTTTGCCCGACTTTGCCTGACTTTGCCCGACTTTGCCCTCTTCCATTCCCTCCTCTTCCATTCCCTCCCCTTCCATTCCCTCCTCTTCCATTCCCCCTCTTCCAATCTCCTCTCTTTCATTCCCCCTCTTTCATCCCCCCTCTTTCATTCCCCCTCTTTCATTCCCCCTCTTTCATTCCTCTTCTTCCATTCCCCCCTCTTCCAATCTTCTCTCTTTCATTCCCCCTCTTTCATTCCCCCTCTTTCATTCCCCCTCTTTCATTTCCCCTATTCCATTCCCTCCTCTTCCATTCCCTCCTCTCCCATGCCCCCTCTTCCATTCCCCCTCTTCCATTCCCCCTCTTTCATCCCCCTCTTCCATTCCTCCTCTTCCATTCCCCTCCTTCCTTCCCATTCCCCCTCTTCCATTCCCCCTCTTCCTTCCCCTCTTTCATTCCCCTCTTTCATTCCCCCTCTTTCATTCTCCCCCTCTTTCATTCCCCCTCTTTCATTCCCCCCTCTTCATTCCCCTCTTTCATTCCCTCCTCTTCCATTCCCTCCTCTCCAATGCCCCCCTTTCATTCCCCCTCTTTCATTCCCCCTCTTTCATTCCTCCCTTCCATTCCCCTCTTCCAATCCCCCTCTTCCATTCCCCCTCTTCCATTCCCCCTCTTCCATTCCCCCTCTTCCATTCCCCCTCTTCCATTCCCCCTCTTCCATTCCCCCTCTTCCATTCCCCCTCTTCCATTCCCCCTCTTCCATTCCCCCTCTTCCATTCCCCCTCTTCCATTCCCCCCTCTTTCATTCCCCCTCTTTCGTTCCCCCTCTTTCGTTCCCCCTCTTTCGTTCCCCCTCTTTCGTTCCCCCTCTTTCGTTCCCCCTCTTTCGTTCCCCCTCTTTCGTTCCCCCTCTTTCGTTCCCCCTCTTTCGTTCCCCCTCTTTCGTTCCCCCTCTTTCGTTCCCCCTCTTTCGTTCCCCCTCTTTCGTTCCCCCTCTTTCGTTTCCCCCCCTTCCTTCCCCCCTTTCCGTTCCCCCTCTTCCGTTCCCCCTCTTCCGTTCCCCCTCTTCCGTTCCCCCTCTTCTTCCGTTCCCCCTCTTCCGTTCCCCCTCTTTCCGTCCCCTCTTCCGTTCCCCCTCTTTCGTTCCCCCTCTTCGTTTCCCCCTCTTTCGTTCCCCCTCTTTCCGTTCCCCCTCTTTCGTTCCCCCTCCTTCCGTCCCCCCTCTTTCGTTCCCCCTCTTTCGTTCCCCCTCTTTCGTTCCCCCTCTTTCGTTCCCCCTCTTTCGTTCCCTTCCCTCCCCCTCTTTCGTTCCCCCTCTTTCGTTCCCCCTCTTTCGTTCCCCCTCTTCCCCTCCATGTCCCTTTCATTCCCCCTCTTGCATCATTCCCCCTCTTTCGTTCCCCCGTTGCTTCCCCTCTCTTTCCCCATGTTGCGTTCACCTCTTGCATTTCCCCTGTTGTGTTCCTCCCTGTTGCTTTCCCCCCTCTTGCGTTCCCCCCTCTTGTGTTCCCCCATCTTCCTTTCCCCCTCTTCCATTCCCCCTCTTCCATTCCCCCCTCTCCCATTCCCCCTCTTCCATTCGCCTCTCTTCCATTCTCCCTCTTCCATTCTCCATCTTTCATTCTCCCTCTTCCATTCCCCCCTCTTCCATTCCCCTCTTCCGATCCCCGTCTTCCGTCCCGCCTCTTCCGTTCCTCCTCTTCCGTCCCTCCTCTTCTGTCCCTCCTCTTCCATTCCCCATTCTCCATCTTCCGTTCCCCCTCTTCCATTCCCCTTCTTCCATTCCTCCTCTTCCATTCCCCCCTCTCCCATTCCCCCTCTTCCATTCGCCTCTCTTCCATTCCCCTCTTTCATTCTCCCTCTTCCATCTCCCTCTTCCATTCCCCCCTTTTCCATTCCCCTCTTCCGATCCCCGTCTTCCGTCCCTCCTCTTCTGTCCCTCCTCTTCCGTTCCCCCTCTTCCATCCCTCTTCCATTCCCCCCTCTCCCATTCCCCCTCTTCCATTCGCCTCTCTTCCATTCTTCCTCTTACATTCTCCCTCTTCCAATCCCCGTCTTCCGTCCCTCCTCTTCTGTCCCTCCTCTTCCATTCCCCATTCTCCATCTTCCGTTCCCCGTCTTGCATTCCCCATCTTCCATTTCCCCATCTTCCATTCCCCCATCTTCTGTTCCCCCCTCTTGCTTTCCCCCTCTTTCATTCCCCCTTCTTGCATTCCCTTCCTCTTGCATTCCGCCTCTTTCATTCCCCAAGAGGGGGAACGAAAGAGGGCGAACGAAAGAGGGCGAACGAAAGAGGGGGAACGAAAGAGAGGGAACAGAAGAGAGGGAACGGAAGAGAGGGGAATGGAAGAGGGGGAATGGGAGAGGGGGAATGGAAGAGGGGGAATGGAAGAGGGGGAACGGAAGATGGAGAATGGGGAATGGAAGAGGAGGGACAGAAAAGGAGGGACGGAAGAGGAGGAACGGAAGAGGGGGAACGAAAGAGGGGAACGAAAGAGAGGGAACGAAGAGAGGGAACGGAAGAGAGGGGAATGGAAGAGGGGGAATGGGAGAGGGGGAATGGAAGAGGGAATGGAAGAGGGGGAATGGAAGAGGGGGAATGAAAGGGGAATGGAAGAGGGGAATGAAGAGGGGAATGGAAGAGGGGGAACGAAGATGAGAATGGAATGGAGAGGGAGGGACAGAAAAAGAGGGACGGAAAAGGAGGAACGAAGAGGGGGACAAAAGAGGGGGAACGAAAGAGGGGGAACGAAAGAGGGGGAATGAAAGAGGGGGAACGAAAGAGGGGGAATGAAAGAGGGGGAACGAAAGAGGGCGAACGAAAGAGAGGGAACGGAAGAGAGGGAACGGAAGAGAGGGGAATGGAAGAGGGGGAATGGAAGAGGGGGAATGGAAGAGGGGGAATGGAAGAGGGGGAACGGAAGATGGAGAATGGGGAATGGAAGAGGAGGGACAGAAAAGGAGGGACGGAAGAGGAGGAACGGAAGAGGGGGACAAAAGAGGGGGAACGAAAGAGGGGGAACGAAAGAGGGGGAACGAAAGAGGGGGAACGAAAGAGGGGGAACGAAAGAGGGGGGAACGAAAGAGGGGAACACAAGAGGAGGGAATGGAAAGGGAGGGAATGGAAGAGAGGGAATGGAAGAGAGGGGAATGGAAGAGGGGGAATGGGAGAGGGGGAATGGAAGAGGAGGAATGGAAGAAGGGGAATTGAAGAGGGGGAATGGGGGAATGGAAGAGGGAGGAATGGGGGGGAATGGAAGAGGGGGGAATGGGGGGAATGGAAGAGGGGGGAATGGGGGTTTTATATGGGAGGTGTGTACCGGCCTTTAGACGCGTGGCAGACGTGTCCAGTGTGTTCACTATTTACGCGTGAGAACCGCATGACGCACGCTTGTACTTGACGCACGCGCGACGCACGCATCCAGTGTGTTTGCAGCTTAATACAGCACTGACCAAACTTAGATTATTTAGAATGTCAATTCCAATAGTAAGATGGCTGGAAATGTCATATTCAGATGAATAAATACTTTACCAAAAAAAAAACCCAAAAAAAACAACCCAGCAATAGTCTCAATTTGGTTCTTGCCTTGTCATCTTAGCTGTTGTGGCTAGCCTTCATTATCTTTAGTTGTTTTTGGTGCCACATTTGCGGCATTTTGCTATGTACCTACCCCCATATGCTATTGTTAGTAAGGATACTCAGTTTGTTTGTTTGTTGTTGTTTGACGTCCTAGCAACATCTAAGGTCATATCAGGATGGGGGGATACTCAGTTCACGCTGTGACTTTGGGAGGTCGGGGTATGAGGTCATTTGAAGAATATGACCTCAGATGTTACTACGATTTAAATCACAAACAAACAAGCAAACAAATGTTCTTGCCTATTCGGCCATCCCTTCTGGCCATGAATGAAATAGTGTTACTTATTGTCATAAAATCTTTTTACTCAATAGAACTTATATATACGTAGACATAAATCTATAGCAATATAAGCAATGTATCTGTGTTATTTGTAAATGGGGAAAGCACCTCATACGTATTGTACTTCTGCTCTCTCCTTTTTCATGTGAACAAATTACTGATATAAATATCAACTTGTGTGTACATTGATCACGTGGAAATACATATTTTATTATTATTATTATTATTATATACAATTATGTCAGGACATTGACAATGTCGTTTCTGTATTTTGATCAGAAGCTTTACCGTCTGACGTTGACTGCAGTTGACAGCAAAGATAAAGCTAACATCTAGTGGATTCCCCATTGACAAAGACTCGGTTGCGTTTTTATTTATTCGCTGTCAAATCTAATTGACGGCAGCTGATTTAGCGAGAGCAGACGACAAGGTGAAGAAAGAAAGACCAGGATGTGGTGAAATTGTCAAAGCTAGCCAAGATTTCTGAAAGGGAGATTTCTGTGAAAATTATACACTCGGTTAAGTAGCTCATTTCAGTTTGATTGCGTTTGAGTGGATTTCAGCATTTGGCTAATATTTTCTTGTCAATTATTCGAGAATATCTAGTGATGAGGCGATTCTAAATTTAGAATGACACTGCGCCGATCATTTATTTTCCAGCATTAAAGCCAGATTCTAGTTGACGATGGAAATTAATGTTTTAAAATATACTACCCGCCGTTGCTATGTTGCATAATCGAGAGTTTGACGGGTAAATATACATGTCAATAATCTTGGCTAGCTTTGACATGTACATACAATTCCACCTAGCAAGTGGCGGCTAGGCCCTGCGCAGGAGGCGGCGCGGTGCATGATGGGTGGTCCCCCACCACCAAGGACAGGGGGTGGGGGTGGCAGACACTACAGGCATTATTACACGCGATAAAGGGTTTATCACTATCCATATATGGAGGCTGAAGTAGGCTCAATATTTGGGAATTTACCGATTAAAGTCTTTGAAGGGGATCTAGGTCTCCACTCAGGCTTCGATATTATTAGGTTTTTTTGTGGGGGGGGGGGGCGCGGGGTTCTTTCCTAGCAACATCTAAGGTCATACCAGGACGGGTCCTGTTTTGTGACAGTGTACACTCATGGTGCATTTATAGTGCTGCCCCACTGGAATGTATATAAATAGACCAGTCGGGTGAGCAGACGGTCACCTCATATGTATTTGAACCTGATGACGTCATCACCCTGATGGCGTCACGGAGCACATGTGGTGTAGCTTGGAATGTATAATAAACAGATACTATCCAGTACTCATTGCGTTCGGTCGTTGCTTATCTTACAAGGAAGACCAGACCGTGGGTACCATGACCCGATATCCTACTCAGTCGCATTATCCTGCAACTGAGCAAACCACCCCTTGCCCTATCCTCGTAATACTGAATGCGAGGCTCGGTAGCAACTAGTATCAGTTTCGTATGTTATTGATTTAACTCGGCCCTTGCTTTATTAAACTCAACAGCCACACACTCGTGGTTGGTTGGTTGGTTGTTGGAGTTTTATGTCCTGGTAACATTTAATGTCATATCCAGACGGGTACCGATTTGTGCATAGTGTGCACTCATAGCCAGTTTATAGTGCTGCCCCACTGGGAAATCAGGCCACCAGCACCATGCCCCGATATCCCGCTCAGTCACATTTTCCTGACACTGAACCAACCAGTCCTTGCCCTATCCTATTAATGCCAAGCACCAAGCTAGGAAGTGACAAGTATTTTGTAAGTCATTGATGTGACTCAACCAGGATCCAAACTCTCGATTTCTCACAAGCGAGGCCTGTGCTCTACCGATTCGGCCACCGCATACGGTAGGGCTACCTATTGTGGCTGGGGCGCTCTTCACTTATTTAAATGTGCCCGTGGCCCGATTAGCATCCAAAAGTGGCCATTTTGAAGACGCTGCAGCCGAAGCACCCCTTTTTTCTTCGTTTTTTTGGTATGCTGTCCATAACATATAAGCCCGAATGATCAGGCTTGTTTTCAATGCTGGGCAGTTTTCGGCTTTTGTTCTTTTCTTATAGTTATTGTTTATTGTTAGTAAATCTATGTTAGTTTTCCTTCTACTATGTTTGTTTTCCTTCTACTCTATCCCTAGACTAGTCTACTCTATTTACATATTATAGGCTAATAGATGGTTGGTATGTGTTTGGTGTGTGGTTTTGTTGATATCTGCTTAGTTTTATGGCCTTGGCACCTCCCAAGAGCTGTCCAGCTGGCAGGCCATGACATATCACATGCCCCGCTTGGTCACAGTTCAGTGGTGGTTTCCTGGTTTTACCTTGCACAGATATATATTGTATGTTTTTAGGTCAGGAATTTGTCTTTCCTTTACCGTTTGGGCATTCCAGACTTTGGAATCCATTTCTAGTGTACCTTTTTCATATTCTTTCATGTGGCTTCTGGTTTGTGTTTGTATTAGTGCATTGTTTGCTCTGGTGTTCCGTTGTGGCTGGATTAGGTACCTTTTTTCTCAACTATACCCAAATGCTAGTGTTTTTAGGTGTATTACTCTCCTGTTCTCTAATAATTTTACTTTGTTTTTTGGTGGATCTCATAGGTTGGGTGCACTTTGTCCACCATGAGGCAGGTCTTTAGGGCTCTGTTTTGAAGTATTTGCAGTTTTTTTAGCAGCTCCTGTTTGGCACCCATGTAGATGACATCCCCGTAGTCGAAGTAGGGGAGCACCATTCCCTTGAAGACTTTTCTTGGCATTTCTTGGATCATGTTGTTTCTTAGCTTTGCAAATAACCGTAGTTTGGGGTTTATTTTTTGGACAAGTTTTGTTATACATAGGTGGTAGTTTAGCTGGCTGTCCAGCGCTAGGCCTAGGTATTTATAGTGGCTTACTTTTTCTAGTGTTTGGTTCCCTAGCTTGCAGTGCAGGTTGCCTTCTGGCATTATTCTATGGGAGAAAAGGACTGTCTTGGATTTTTGTGCATCTTTGCTTATTTATTAGACTCACACCAGTCATCTAGTTTTAGTAGGAGCTTTCTTAGTTTTGTTATTACCTGTTCTTCTGTGCTTCCTTCTGCATATATGATGGTCTGATCTGCATACAGCTGTAGGTGCTCTGTTTCAAACCACTTGTCTAGGTCATTTTTGTAGATTATAAAGAGTAGTGGTCCCAGGACTGTTCCTTGGGGTACACCACACATGACAGGTTCGTGATCAGATAGTGTATTGTTTACTTTAGTATTTTGTTGTCTATCTTTTAGATATAATTTTATCCAATTTATAGAGTTAGATTGGATGCCCATGTGGTTTAGCTTTTGCAGTAGTATACTGTGCGCTACCATGTCAAAAGCTTTGCTGAAATCAATGAAAGCTGCTCCTACTAATTGTTTGTGGTTCATTGAGGCCAGTATGTCATTTGTTAGGTTGGCTATTGTCTTTGATGCGGAGTGCAGTTTCCTAAAGCCCCCTCATCGTTTGTTTAGTATATTGTTTTTTTTTAGGTGTTCATTTATGCGCATGTGGACAATCTTTTCAATTAGCTTGCCTGGGTTTTGCAGAATTGATATTGGTCTATAGTTCCCCATGTTTTGCTTGTCACCCCCTTTGAAGATGGGGGTAATCATTGCCATCTTTCAGAATTGTCCCTGGTCAAAGGCTCGCCGTGAATATGGCCTATAGAACACTATGCTGCCGACATGGCGTAAAGCAACCACCAATCAATCAATCTGGTCAAAGAAGATGTTGCATAGGTCCATCATTGTGTCACGGATGGTTTGGAGTGCATCCATCAGTATTTTGCTGGGGATTCCATCTATCTCACTCGCTTTGTTTGCATCTATGCTGTTTATGAGGTCCGTTATTTCTTTTATATAGGTTTTGCAGGTGGGGATTTTTATGTTTAATTTCTTCTGACTTATTTTCCCACTTCGCTTATCACTATAAGCATCCGGCCTGCAGATGCGCGCGTTCCCACTTTGCACTCTGCCACAATGCCTGCTGGAATATCGCCCTGCTTCACCTGCACAGGAAAATTGCATTGCATTTGCAACACAGATCTTGTGAATGACCTATGAGTCAGTTCTGCACTTCCAAAATGTTGTCTGCCGGCTGTGCTCCTCGCTACATCCAAACCTGTTCAGTCACTTCCGGTTCTCCCATTAGTGTTTTTTTAACCTTCACTTCTAGATGGCGCCAAGGGTGTGGCTGTACAAAATGCTTGTTATTTAACACTGCGGGAACTGGATTGTTATCTCTGCCCATTCATAGCTCATAAACCTGGCATATTGGTAATTGAGACAATGCAAACACAGTAAGTATAGTTATGGCTTTTTATTTTACCTTTTCTCGTATCAATGTCTTGGTGTTACATTTTCATTTCAATAGTTCTTAATTGAGGCTAGAGACGCTATGACCCTTATATCCCCTATTTTCTGTCGGGTGGGTGGGATGGCAATTTTAGTCAGTTAAGTGTCTCCAGGCTCCTGAGTTCAAAGTGAGCAAATCTGGAGCGCGCAGTCGCTTTTATAGAGAATGTCTTCTTCTCGAAAGGGGGCACGTCGGTTAGTTTGAGAAAGCTATGACAGGTGAAACGTCATCCGCGTTTTGTTTCCGTCCGGCTGCCGGCATAGTTCAAGAATACCCGCTAGTCGGCGTTAGGTGCTAAATAAAATAATGTTATCAAAGTCCGCTAGTCGGCGACAATGTCAATGCGTCCCTGACACTGGCACTAGTGGCAGAGAGCTGGACTGTGTTAGCGCTCCCAATTACCAGCAATGCCTAAGCATTATGGACAATGTAAAACGTCTTCAACAGACAACTCTGAATCTATATCAAAATTGGGCCGATATAGCAGCTGTTTTTAACTGAGAGACGATCGTATAAAACAAAGATAGTTATAATTATAATGATAATTATAATTATAATTCAATTAGGCCTGCATACATAGGCGCTGACACTATATTACTCAAAAGAATGCATATTTCAATATGCTAATCGATGATTTACACCTAATAAGAATTCTTTTTACATATACCAAAGTCGTCCCAATATCTTCAAATTAACGTCTCTTCGATTCCAATTAGCATAATGATACTACGGAGCAATCAGTTAGCTACCAAATCGACTAGATCGTCCTCTCCAGATAATTATTGAATAATTGTTTATATATATATATATATATATATATATATATATACACAAAATGATATGAAGTGAAAAACAAGAATTGACAACAAATCATTGGTTAATTATCTAAGTGCTTAAAATTAAGCATATTACAAATATCATATCTATTATTTATATAACGTCTAGTTAAGTATACATTGCTAATGGTTTTTATCACAAGAACATCGTTAATTAATACCAGCAGTACACAGAACTGAAATGTTAAACACCTGCAATATGCAAATCCCTTCACGCGGAGATAAGCAGGGGAAATTTCAATCACGGACGATTGGTCTTCCTCCTTCCACTGCTCCTTGCCCTATCCTAATAATGCCGAGTGCCTGGCTAGGGAGCGAAAAGTATCAATTTTTAAGTCATTGGTTTAACTTGACCAGGGTTCGAACCCACACCGCCACAATCTACCAACATGGGAGACGGACGCTCTAACTCATTCGGCCATCCGGTCTGGTCTTATTGGCATAAGCAACGTATTTAATCCTCTTTACTCTTTCCTGGAATATTTTCTAAACCTTTTTGTGTATTAGAGATTGGAGATAAAGTGTTCAAATTGTGTGGTGACTGATGCTTTTTCTGTCAAGCGGTATTATTTTCTACGTGGGCTGGAAACAGTAGGAGAATTGACTAGAGATTGCAGGACCGAGTGTGGTATTTACATCCCAGTGGATCCTCGCCTGATGCGCTTAGACTCAAGTACCAGATGTGTACTCAGAGGCTGGGTGATGGAGGAATAAGTGAAGTGTCAATCAAAATAGAAACAAATCCAGCAAGCAATAACCTGAGCCATAGGTGTTTATGACTATGTGTTTATGGTTCTGAATATGTGTATATGTGGATATGTTTATGAGTATGTGTTTATGGTTCTCAGTATGTGTATATGTGTATATTATTATGAGTATGTGTATATATGTATATGTTTATGAGTATGTGTATGGTTTTATGAGTATGTGTATATCTTTTTGATTATGAGTATGTGTTAGGTTATGAGTATTCGTATATATGTTTATGAGTCTGAGTATGTGTATGTTTATGAGACCGCGTATAGGTATATGTTTCTCAGTATGTGTATGTGTATATGTTTATGGGTATGAGTATGTGTCTGAGTATGAGTATGTATATATGTTTCTGTGTATGAGTATGGGTATCTGTTTTATGTGTATGACTATGAGTAAGAGTATATATTTCTGAGTATGAGTATGTGCATCTTTCTTAGTATGAGTATGTTTATATGTTTCTGACTATGAGTAGGGATATATGTTTCTGAGTATGAGTATGTGTATGTGTTTCTGAGTATGAGTATATGTAAATTATGTTTCTGAGTATGAGTATGTGTATATTATGTTTCTGAGTATGAGTATGTGTATATTATGTTTCTGAGTATGAGTATATGTATCTATGTTTCTGAGTATGAGTATGTGTGTATGTTTATGCGTATGTGTATATCCTACGCTGAGTATCCGATTTAAAATTCTTTCAACTTAAGTTGACATTGTTGAGGATTAGATTTGAATGTAATTGTGTAACACTAATAGTTGTATAACAATGAACACGTAGTTCTCTAAAATCCAATGCCGACTGAAGCCACTACAAAGAAAGACCATCAGACGAACTTGAAGCTGCCAATTGCATTATGATGCTGTGCATCAACTTGCTGTAAATGCATTTAAATACAATTCATTTGAAAGCCGCCTACTCTTTCTATGCCTACGTTAAAGCACTAACTGTCCAGTACTTAGATTCATCTAATTGAGAATTCAATACAAAGGTGTTATATGCAGGGGTCGACGCATGCGCTGTTCTAAATCTCAAAGTTAAAAGCTGCAGAGCCCCATGAAAGCATAACATTTTCAAGACAAAGACATTTCCTTTGATTTCATCGTACATATTCAATTCAGATATTGATGCACTAATTAAGATGCAACATAGAAAATAGTACATTAAGTTAATCACTGCTACAGTGCTAATGTGATGGACTGCTAATCCTCCTACTCGACAAAAGGGTGACGCACCATCGAATCAAACCAGGGTCCATACCACGTTTATCACCACCTGTAGAAGTGGCCAACTACTGCATATCCGAGTACTAATATGCCCTCTAGTTAGCCGATCACTAGCTCGGGTGCACTGATCCGCTAATCCTCTATGCAGTTCCCAGTCGAATGTGCTGCCACCTGTCGGTCATTCTAACATGACAATGGTCAGTGCAGAGAGGGCGACTACATGTGGTTGAGTTTGTTTGTTTGTTGTTGTTTTACGTCCTGGCAACATCTAAGGTCATATCAGGACGTGTACCGACTTGTGACAGTGCGCACTCATGGCGACATTATAGTGCTGCCCCACTGGAAGACCAGGCCACCAGCACCATGACCTGATATCCCACTCAGTCACATTATCCTGACACTGAGCCAACCAGTCCCTGCCCTATCCTAATAATGCCGAGCGCCAGGCTAGGAAGCAACAAGTATCAATTTTTAAGTCATTTGTTTGACTCGACCAGGATTCGAACCCACGACCCCACGATCTAGCAACACGGAAGACTAACGCTCTAACTCATTCGGCCATGTGCATATCGACACCATACACATACCCAAACATTTGTTTAAACTTTTTTTTCTTGTAAGAAGCAATTATTTTGGTTTATTTGTAATCAATAACATATTTCTTGAATTTGTTGTGTGTTACAATAATGTTATGGATGTGTGTTTAAATGATGGGGGACCGGGGGGCGTGCATGTAAGGCTCTGGCTGCCGCCCGCCCTCCTGCCGCCCCTGCCGCCCCTGCCGCCCCTGCCGCCCCTGCCGCCCCTGCCGCCCCTGCCGCCCCTGCCGCCCCTGCCGCCCTGCCGGCCCCTGCCGCCACCTGCCGCCCTGCCGCCCTCCCCTGCCGCCCCAGCCGCTCCTGCCCCCCTGCCGCCCCTGCCGCCCCTGCCGCCTCCTGCCGCCCCTGCCGCCCCTGCCGCGCCCTGCCTGCCGCCCCTGCCGCCCCTGCCGCCCCTGCCGCCCGCCGCCGCCGCACCCGTGGCTCCCCATCGGCCGGCGACACTGCCTACATCGGCCACCCCTGTACTGCCTACATAGGCCCCCCGCGGCGACATCTGCGTGCGCCGCGGGGGGCGCGGGGGCTGCTGGTGGCGTGGTGATATCACAGTGGGGAATGCAATGGAGCCTGGCAACGTCAGAGATTATGGCGTAATCTCTGGTGGCAGGGGTGACACAATCGCGGTGTCGGCTGGGTGGCGGTGTTGGAGATAGCCATCGCCTCCACGATCCTGGCGAGTCGCTCCACGGAGCAGGCAGTTGCGTCCATGGTCACCTCAGCGGATGTTATCCAGTGCGCGGCCTCTGAATGGCGGTGCGAGGAGGAGGATGTCATGGAGGCGGGGTCCGGTATGGCGCTGTCGGGGACTCTCCTGGTGCTGCAGTGTCTGAAGGCATGGCCTCGGCCTCGGGCGATAGAAGGCATGTTGGTAGTCGCGGAGGGGTAGGCCAAAGAAAAAGTTAGGCAACTGGAGGAGAGCAGGAGGCGGAGTGGCTGGAGGCGGCGACGACGACGACTGGGGGTGTTCGTAACCTTACGACGGTTACAGGTTGCAGAACTGCAACATTGGGTAGAGAGGCTCCGATAAATCGGCCCAATCTTTGGTTGAAGACTTGTCTTCGTAGAGGGAGTGTTGTGAAAGCTGGGGACATCTTTCACGATGTAGTGACGGCGGGGCGTCGGTGGCAGCAAATCTCTCCGTGCCGGTGTGTAGTTGTAGGTGTGTGTAGTGTAGTGTAGCACTTGAATCCGGTCAGCAGGGGTTTGAGGAAGGCGGGCAAAGGTGGGAGCAGCGGTCATTCCAGCAACAAGAACCAGACAGAGAAATCGTAATAGGTCAAGGGCCCAACCCAAGAACACAACAACCCTGGTCAGGGGAAGAAGTATGCCTGGGAGAAATCGAATGGGCAGAATCTAGGAAAGAGAAATGAGGAGAGTTGAGTCAAAGGACCGTGTCTATTTGCCCTACGGTGACCATCCAGCGAGCCATAGACATGGACAGAGTAAGAATAGAAAGTGAAAATGCCGGCGGGCACCCCCTCCTGGAACTCTTTTCAGACATATCAAGGAGGTGCTGGGCCGGCAGAGAGGTGATAGAGAGAGGTGTGGACGAAGTGCGGTCCGGATAGCAAGTGGGCTGGAGGCAGTGGTGATGGCGGTTATACGGGCCGATTCGGGGGGGGCAGCGTTGAGGTAAGCATAAAGCTAGGATTCCTTACACACGGTAAGCGGCATGCGGCATGCGGCAAGCGGCATGCGGTATGCGAATGGGAAGATTCCTTCTACACGGTATGCGGCATGCGGCAGACGGCACATGACTGGCTATATTTAAAAAATAAAAATAAACAAGTATACTCCATACTGCACTGTATATGGCCTAATACGGCATGTATATCCATGTACCTCTTGGTACTGCACATGGAGGTTCCTACCTTTATAATTACCAAATTATAGATAAGTATTCATATTTTTGTGGCTCTGGTAGCATTTTTACCAACCCGAACCCCCACCACAACCACTACCATATGTTTCCACTCAGCAGCCTTGACAACCCCCCTCCCTGACCCTTGTCCCGGCTGTCCGTAATTATCAGTCGCCTCCTCCAGCCTTATATCAATGGACAAATGCGACTGATGCTTTTCTATTCGCACCCCGTGTCGCATGCCGCATGCCGGACCGATCGCTACAGGGACCGATCGAGTTGTCGCATTCGCATTCGCATACCGCGTGTAAGGGTTGCAGCCCATTGACTTCAAGGCGTTTCGATTTTTTGCCGCATTCGCATTCGCATTCGCAGACCGCATACCGCGTGTATTGAATCTCAGCTCTACTCTAACACCAGGCGGGCAGGGGGGCAGGTATCATCCTCTTCTGTGGCGAATCAACCGCAATGCGAGCATCATGACCAAATGATGTCATGGATGGTTGTTACATGGTACATTTTAATAGCTTTCTCAATTTGTATAACAGCAAAATCAAAAAGCGAAATTTTGTTTTTCCAACTCTGATGTGTAGAAAATATTCACATACATATATGAACATAGCTTTTACTATTGTTTGGATTTTGTTTGCTATTATTTGGAATGTTTTTACTTTCGGTTTCCACGTCACAAAAGTGTTACACAGTTTCTGAGAAAGACTCATCTGCATCATGACAGTAACATAGGAGAATTATCACAGTAAGTGTACTCTAAGACATAGGTAATTATGTCGAAATCATTATGCCGGGTCTGTACAAATCTCGTCTGCTTCGGATAGAATATGCTAATTAGTCTGGCCTCAGTTAAGAAGAATGTTGCCACGCGGGTTGCATTCTTTGCATTGTGTCATTAAGCCAGAAATAGGAAAGTTAAGCTTAGATGATGACAAAACGGACAGATAGACAAAGAGGGTTAGTCGGGTGGTGGTGGAGTGGTGGTGGGGGTGGGGATGGTGGAGTGGGGGGTGATGATTTGAATAGGATGATTGTCAGGGACACATTCGGAACTCATCCTTCGTGCGCCGTGTTAGTTGTCGGGGCACCCGGACAACCGACGACCCACCCCCCCTTGCCCATCCCAGCCACCCCGCTCCCACACTCCCACTCCCACCTCCTCACACACACCGGACGCGTTACCCGAATCGGTAGAACGCGGACCTCGCGTGCGGGAGATCAGGAGTTCGGCTCCAGGTCGAGTCAAACCAATGACTTATAACATTGATACTTGTCACTTCCTAGCCTGGTGCTCGGCGTAAATAGGATAGGGCAAGGACTAGGGACTCGCTGTCAGGATAATGTGACTGACCCCCAATAGCCATGTTTACATTTTGAGCTGGGGCAGTGGGGGAGGGGGGTCGTTAAACAAACAAAGAAACAGACAAAGGATAATGTGACTGAGTCGGATATCAAGTCATGGTGCTGGCAGCCTGGTCTCCCATTGGGGAAGCACTATAAAGTCCCCATGAGTGCACACAGGCACAAGTCGGTACCCGTCATGATATGCCCTTATATGTTGCCAGGACCTAAAATTCCAACAACCAACCAATCTCTCACCTCCTCACATTATACATACGCTCACACACACACACACACACTCACGCACGCCGGTGAAGTCGGTGACGGGTTAAGGAATCACCCCGAAAATGACAAATTGAAAAAAATAATTAAAATTAATTAAAATATAAATTAAAAAACCCGGAAGAAGCCCAACTAATAAGCCGAGACGTAATGAAGCTCACGCGATTAATTGGCCTGGTGCTTATCGTTAGTTCGCACGTGATTAAAAACGCCGCCCCTGCGCGCGCAGCCCGCTATAGCAGCCACCTAGCGGGGGTTGTTGGAACTCCCCGATTTCTGTTTCTGTCAAATTTACTGATATCTGTGTGTGTGGTTATTCTTGGTTTTGGCTTTTGTAGTTGGTACATATCACTCAGTAATTTGCTGTGTCAGTGTTTAGTTGTTATAGTAAATGTGCTGCTGAAATTGGTTGGTTATTATGAATCTGCTGCATCAGTGTTTGGTTATCACTTTGCTTACGTCATTGTTTAGTTGTTATCAGGTTATAAAATGTACTTCTGCTGCATCATTGTTTGGTTACTATAAAAAGAACTGCATCATTGCTTAGTTATAAATCAACTGCATCATAGTTTTAATTATTATATATATGTTGTATCAGTGTTTAGTTATTATAAACCAGCTGCATCATTGTTGGTTATAATAAATCTGTTGCATCATTATTTAGTTATGAATCTGTTGCATCATTATTTATTTTTAAATCTTATGTATCATTGTTTAGTTATTATAAACTGATAAATCAGTTGCATCATTATTTAGTAATAAATCGGCTGCATCAGTATTTAGTTATTATAAATCAACTGCGTTATTGCTTTAGCTATTGTAAATACATCACTACAATATAAGTATGAAATATATAATTATCTTATATACTAATTTTGCTAAGGTTTAGTTACATGGCCATTTCTGGTAGCTAGGCAAGTGGTACAACGAAAATATATCTAAAACAAAAAGGTACATAGACCACCATTTGCTTTACTTGTGCCAGTGTTGGACATTATTTCGTCCGAATACGATCCAAGAGAATTAGTACAGCAGATTAGCACCAGTTTCCACCAAGTTTCCCAAACCAGATTCATCAAGGCGTATCCTAATCCCCTAATCTTATCACCCAAAGGCCGTGCATGGATTATTATCGCACATGCAATTGCTTAAGATTCATAGTCATTAAACCATATTTGCATACATGTTCTATGGAGGCAGGAGCTTGTAGTTGTACCCATCCATCCAGTGTTTAGCTTTGCCTAGATGGGTGTTGGTTGGTTCTTTGGAGTTTCATGTCCTGGCAACATCTAAGGTCATATCAGGACGGATACTGACTTGTGACAGTGCACACTCATGGCAACTTTATAGTGCTGCCATAACCCACTATCCCACTCAGAACCATGACCCAATATCCCATTCAGTCACATTATCATGACACTGAGCTAACCAGTCATTGCCCTATCCTATTAAGCACCAGGCTAGGGAGCGACAAGTATCAATTTTATACATCATTGGTTTGACTCGAGCGGGAACCAAACTCCTGATATCCCGCACGTGAGGCCTGCGCTCTACCGATTCTACCACAGAGAATAAATGTGGTGATCATTTAGGACAGTGAGCACTCACGGATTTAGCTGCACCGAATATAAGCATTCATTCAGCCGGCCTCTGGCACTGCCGTCTCGGCAGCGATTGAGACCTCACTCCAGGTGCTGATGTTAGCGATGTGAAAAATGCCTCTTGTAAAATACACATCGCTTACAACCCGGAAGTGCAAGTGCCAAATAACTACGCTGTAGAGAACTGCGAAAGATCCCCCGTTCCCCCACTTCCCCCCCCCCCCCCCCCACACTGTCCTCCCACCACCCCCGCCGCCGCCCCAGATGGGAGCTTCCACTCTCCACCCACCCAGCCCACTCTCCCTCCCAACCCATTCTCCCAACCCACTCAACCCACCCTCCCACCCACACGCACACAAACACAACGCACACTCCCACCCACAACCCACCCTCCCAACCCACACAACCCACCCATCCTACTCTCCCACCCACACAACCTACTCTAACTACACCGTCACCCTCCAGCTCCACCCCACCTACACCACCACCCACCCTCCCAACCCACACTACGCACCCCTCCCACCACCCAACCCACCCTCCCAACCCACTCTCCCACCCACCTTCCAACCACCCCAACACATCCACCCTCCCACCTGTAGTATATGTTTACACCACCTACCAAACCCACCCTCCACCCACACAACCCACCCACCCAGTCAAGCCACCCTCCCATCCACACAACCCATTCTCCTACCCACCCAACCCTCCCACCTAAACACTCAACACACCCTCCCACCCATACAACCCACCCTCCCCACTCAACCCAACCCTCCCTCCCAGCCACCTCCACCCAGGCCCTCACCTCCACCCACTCACCCTCCCTCCCACCCACCTCACCCAACCCTCCCTCCCACCCACTCACCCCCCCCACCCACCCAACCCTCCCACCCACCCAGCCAACCCACCCACACATACAGTAAAACCCCTCTATTAGAGAGTTGTGTGTGCGTGTCTATGCGCCACTTAGTTAGAGGGGAATCACATTAATACACCTACGTTGATCTGAGCATCTGTATATAGACGGAGGGAGGGGGGGGGGGATGGGAGGAGAAGGCATTCGTTTAGAAAATAATTGCGAAGTGCAGTCGCGCAGTTTTCTTTCCATTCTTTAAAACAAAATAAAGAAGATGCATAAGAGTAATAGCTGATGGAGATCGACATGTAGTAAAATGATTGAGAGTAATAAATATAGCCTGACAGACATTCATTAACTGGACATGTACAGCCTACTCGGTAGAGCACTCACTCCCTGAGTGGGAAGTTATAGGTCAGTTCCCGGCCGAGTGAAACCAAAGAGTTATCCAATTAACCCTCCGCACTACCTCGACTGACACTCGGTATTACTAGGATAGGCAAGGACTGGCTGGGTCCTGATCATGAATAATATATATTTGAGTGGTATATCAAGCGACATGTTGCTGGCAGCATGGTTTCTCAGTGGCGCAGCACTATTTAACAAAACATTTTGAAGGTGATATGGGTAGGTTCAAATCTGTGGATGTATGTATTAATGAGATAATTCAGTCACGAAGAGTTTTAAATTGTCATGTACCTGCATTGTCACATGTCGACATCTGTCCTGATGTGACCCTACATTTTGCTGGGACGTAAAGCCCCAATAAACTTAACCTGTACGTCATTGGCCACATTGTTAAACCGGCCACTGTGGTCTCAATATAATACTGCTTACCCCCTGCACATCGCGTCAGGATTCTCTGAAATCTTAATTCCCGGAACTTAGCATTTGGTTTCAAACTTATTTTGGAGTTTTTGATTACACTATTTGTGTTGTGATATCCATTGCATTGCAGATCAAAAGCAATTTCAGTCAGTCCGATCAGATGTATTCTTTTTTCTTATATTTCTATTTTTCTATGTTAGTTCAAGAACTGTTAGGTCCATATTGCTATTTTTGTTGTTGTTGTAGTAAATGTAGTTTATTCATTGAACAAAGTGTCGTCAGTGCTGTAGCACTATTCTTCCGACAACGTGATAATAGTTATTTACTATAATATATATATATTTTACCTCGGTACTACGCCTCAGGCTAGCTTCAGGCTAGGGAGAAGGAAGCACTTCAGGAACCAGCAATTAGCATATGGATCTCGCACTGTGAAGACGTGTGCGAGGTGACAGCGGTCTTTATCGACAATTAACTACGTTATGCGCAGTAAGCTGAGAGTTATTTTTCACAGGAGTGTTTAGTAAGTCCTGTGGAGTCTTTGGTCAAAGTTATATTAAATTGGCGAATTTATTAAAGTAATTGTTAGCGTTTAACCGAGTTGTGTGCCGGTACGCTAGTTTGGGTTCGCCAATTTGTTTATTTCTTCATTGACGTCGTTATCGACAAATAACTACGTAATTCGTAGTAACTGGGGATATAAATTTCACAGGAGTCTTTATTAAGACCTGTGGAGTCTTTGGTGTAAGTTATAATAATTTGGCGAATTTATTAAAGTCATTATCAGCGTTTTACCGTTCGACTGCTGGTACGCTGTAGTAGGGTTCGCCATTTTGTTTACTTCTTGTCTCCCGTTTTTCGCTATTGTTATGGCGACTTTATGAGTTTATAACCCAAGAATACCGGAGGATATGTATTTCTTGTGTATTTATGCATATTTTTTGGTTAATTTATTGAATTATTGTGCATCTCGTGGTGTTTTTTCGTATTTATGGAATTACACTTTCATTTTATATACCGATATGGTGTTGTTGACGGTAGGAGCGAGGCCCATAAGGGGTGGTTGGAACCGGATTTTCGGTTTGCTCCTGCCAAGCCTATAGCTTTGCAGTTTATTATATTTATTTTAATTAATTATATGAACCCGTAAGGGGTTGTCGGAATTATGCTTCAGTTAGCTTACAGTAGTAGCTACCTTTCTGTTTGGCACAGGTAATATTTTTCAACAAGCCGCCCGTTGCTGAACGGAGCTTCATTTGTCTTTTTGGGATTATTTCCGCAGTCTCTTTTATGGATTCGCGTTGGAAATAATCTTGGGTTTCTTTTATAGACTCCCCATAGTTAGGCGTACGCTCTGAGTTTCGTAGCATTTTCTCAAACTTGCTGGCGCAGTAGCCACAGGGGGGAGAAATGTACGGAACAGAGAGTGTGGGAGGGTACCGGTTTACCGGTCCCTACCCCTCGTTTGGTTTGGTTCACACCGACCTACGACAAAATTAGCTTATCCACGCCTGTGTAGAAACAGTTTAAAACGGTTTACTACACCACTAGATGCACAATGGTTATTAAATTAATCTTTCGTGACATTTAGTCTATGCGCCATGGCTGTTTGGTAACTTTCGTTCGATTGTTTCCAGATTTCTGATGGCCACGAAGCGCGGTAAGACGGTGGCACCAGCTGCCGCAGAGGGTCGCCCACCGGATGAGTCCGATGAGGGGCAGGTGTTGGCGGTTCCTCCGTCGCCTCGGCCCGGGACGCATGGTATGTCGGATCCGGCCGACAGTTGTGATTCGGTGGTGTTGCGAGTGCCGCCACTGGATTGGGAAGCCCGGATGGAGATGTTGGAGTTACAGCTCCTTAACCATGACCAGGCTACTTTTCGTCAAAAGAAAAGGTCACCTCCTCCAGAGACTGACTCGGACGAGGAAAGAGTTGGTGGGGAAGAGGAGTTGTCAGGGGATAATGATTCATCTTCGGACCCAATGCGCCGGGTTAAAAAGAAGAAAGTCAAGAAAGCAGTGGTCTCGTCAGGAGATGACTACACAAAGGCAAGGAAGAAGGTGGTGAAAAAGAAGACAAAGAAAAGGAAGACTAAGAAAAAGAAGAAGAAGAAAGATTCTTCTTCAGATTCTTCTGATGATTCATCTACAACGGAATCAGATTCAGAGACTGACCGAGTGGGGTTGTTTGCAAAGATAGGTGGCAAAGTGTGCAAGAAATGCGCTAAAGAAAAAGCTAAGAAAGTCCTTACAACAACCATGATGAGAGAAACTATTAAGGGACACTTTAATACTTTCAAACCGGCGGAAGTAATCACCAGGCTGGGTGTACAGCTGACGGGGATTAAAGGTGTTCCTCATTCGCAGGTGAAGGAGATGGACAACGAGGTTCATCTGAATGAGGAGAGGAAAAGGTTTGAGTTGACTCTTTTCACAGTTCACAAGGCAGTGCTTGGGGCCTTAACAGTGATTGGTCCAGTGGCCAATCGTATGCAAACTGAGAATAAGTTCTCTTCGCTGGCCAGAACCATGGATAAGGGTCTGGGCATGTTAACGGCTGCTGCTAACTATATTTTGAGTAGACGGTTTGAGAATGTCTTCAAGGCCATCTGTACCGAGGCTGGTAGGGAGGTAGCCAGGTCCAAGAAAATTGTGGACAATGATGGGAAGGAATATACTCTTTTCCTTCCTCCCAAGCCGATAAAGGGAAAACCGTTGGACAAAACCAAGATGTTTGGCGGTCAGCTACAGTATCTCTTCAAGGGAGTGGAGGCTGAAGCTAAGTATGGCAAGAATATAGACAAAGGTAAGCCGGTGGAACCCAACACTCAGTTTCGTAGAGCTCGAGTGGATTTTCGTCGGCCCCCTGCCAGAGGAGGAAGGTCGGGACCGACTTTCCAGCCCAGAGGTCGGGGTCAGCGCCAGTCATTCGGCTGGAACGACGGAAATCGACCATTCAGGAGGGAGTTTCCTCCCACCAAGCCGTTCCCCCCTCTAGGGAACAAGTAGATAGGGACTTCCATGGCTGTCAGTTTTTCCTCCAATCAAAGGAGTAGCAATGAAGATCAGGAGACTGATAGTTCCAGATTGGGACATGCAGTCATGGTTAGTAGGAGTGGCCCCCGGAGCCAAGGAACCTATACGATTCCCACCAGGCCGGTGGAAGATTCACGGAGACGTGTAAATAATACACCTCTGGGAATTCCGTTTTTCAACAAATATTTGCAACAGTTTGGGTTAGATAAGGTTACTCAGGAGAGATTATCTTCCCATGTTTGGAGGAAAGGAACTGTTAAATTATATTCAAGTTATTTGAAGAAATGGGGGCTTCATTGTTTGCTTATGAAGGTAAAGCCAATGAAGCCTACAATTGCACAAGTTATTAGATTTTTAAGGATGCTGGAAGATCAGGGGTTGGGGTTTGGAGCGCTTAATGCGGCAAGATGCGCTCTATCCATTATACTTCCCTGAATTGATGGACAGACAATTGGGAAACACCAAGTGGTTTGTTGGTTTTTGAGATCGGTTTACGAAAGAAACCCTCCAAAGCCAAAATATAATAGGTTTTGGGATGTGTCAATTGTGTTCACACTATTTAAGAGTTGGCCTAGTAATAGGAATTTGGATTTGAAACAGCTAGGATTTAAGGTGGCAGTATTATTGCTGTTAGTTACTGGACACAAAGGACAAACGATTGTAGCATTGTCATTGGATGGTTTGGAGATAGATCGCAAGGAGGCGACGTTTGATTTACAGCAATTGTTAAAGTCGAACCGCACAGGGGATCCATTATCTACAGTGCATTTGAACAGTTTCCCGGATGACAGACAACTGTGTGTAGTGTCTGCCATACAGGTTTATTTATCCAAGACAAAAGTTATTAGGAATTCAAGACAATTGTTGGTGAGTTTTATTAAACCACACAAAGGTATTTCAAGAGACACTCTGGCACGATGGACCATTATTGTCCTGAAGGCAGCAGGAGTGGACACGGGACGCTACGCTTCCCATTCGACACGAGGAGCCATGGTCTCCAAAGCACGACTGCTAGGGATCTCAGTGAAACGGATCCTGGCACATGCAGGCTGGAAGACTGCTAGATCATTTGCAAAACATTACAACAAATGACTAGAAAAGTCTAGCGGCCTGGCCACACGCTTACTCACCAATTAACAAGACAGGTGAGAAAAGTTAAAAGTATTAATACTAATGAATACTGTATGAAATGTAAAAAACTATGATGGTTTTGATTATGAATGAATTAAGGATAAAAATGAAGTTACGTAAAGTTCTCCCTAGCCTGAAGCTAGCCTGAGGCGTAGTACCGAGGTAAAATAGTATAGTTATACGAATCTTACCTGGGTATAGATGATGGATAACTGTTGTTTTCCCGAGGTGCAAGCCTCGGTTAGATGTTGGCTAGGGCCCACCCTCCACACCTGCCACATCTATCGTGTTGCTTGTGCCAAGACGAAAACATTAAAGTATCCATTTGAGTCTAAGATCATTTTTATCCTGAATAAGTAGGTAAAGATTGCTGGTTCCTGACGTGCTTCCTTCTCCCTAGCCAACATCTAACCGAGGCTTGTACCTCGGGAAAACAACAGTTATCCATCATCTATACCCAGGTAAGATTCGTATAACTATACTATATATATATATGTATATATATATATATGGTACGAGATAGCAATTACATGCTATAGTATAATAATAATAATAACATATTTATTTCCACATGGTCAATGTACACACAAGTTGATATTTATATCAGTAATTTTTTCACATGAAAAAGGAAAAAGCAGAAGTTCAATACTTATGAGGTGCTTTTCCCATTTAAAAATAACACAGATAAAGTTGAGTGTAATTGAGCGGATCCAGTTCCAAATGCGCTCATGGCTCAACTTTGTTGTTGGAAAATACAGTGAAACCCAATTTCACATGCCCTGGCTTAACGTAAGATCGGACATAGTTGTATAATGCGATGACTCATTGGATCCGGAATTATTTAATTCAAAAGTAATCCAGTAAGCTCAACCCCGATTTAGCACACTCCAGTATTTTTCGTGATGATATTTTATGGACCGCAACGATGGTTTCACTGTAATTGCTAACCATTATTTTCTTAAAGATTGTTTGTTTATTGTTGTTTTACATCCTAGAAACATCGAAGGTCATCTTCATCATCATCATCATCATGCTGTCGGTCGCGATGCGACAAAGACTGCTTTCATTACTTGACTGCCGCTCTCCATTTAGCTCTCTGCTGTGAGAGTTGTGTCCATGAGTCGGGCTTAATGTCTCTCAGCTTCAGGTTTATATTTCATGAAAGCTGCCTGCAAAAGTGTTGAAGTGCTGCTGGCTTTTGCAAGTTACCAGCGGCACTCTCTCGGGGAGCAAATAGAGGTTTCACACCGGCAAGAACATGTCAAGACAGGCGCAAAACTATTTGTCCCTGCAGTGGCTGGTCGGGAGATGTTGGGAGTTCCATACATCAACCGCCCTTAATGCTGCCACAGTGACATGGTTTTCTGTTTAGGGTTTGCTCCCTTAGCCTTCGGTTCTGTCAAGGACCTGTACCACAAGGCAGTGGTTTAGAACTCTGCAAGGCAGGGACGTCAAACTCCCTGAGGTATTGCTATACCTGCAAGGTCATATCAGGACAGTTACCGACTTGTGACAGTGTGCACTCATGGCGAATTTATGGTGTTGGCAGCCTGGTAAGCCACTTAGTCACATTATCCTCACACTGAGCCAACCAGTCCTTGCCCTATCCTAATAATGCCGAGCTCCTGGCTACGAAGCGATAAGTATCAATTTTTAAGTCGTTGGTTTGACTCGACCAGGGTTCGAACCCACGATCCCACGGTCTACCAACACGGGAGACGGACGCTCCAACTCATTTGGCCATCCCGTCTGGTTTTGCTTAAAGAAAGACGAAGAAATAAACAGATTTTAAAAAGGTTTCCCTGCGTTCCTAACATATAGCGCATTTACGTTAGCATTAAAACCATCCACATAAAACTTATGGCCACGCGTGAATACTATCGTCTTAAAATAAGATGGTAGGTTGGTTGTTTGAGTCTTACATCCTGGTAACCATTGAGGTCATATCAGGACGGGGATTTAAAATATAAAATTCCATTTCAAGGTGGCTGTGAATAGAAACATTTCATCAATACTAAATCTGATTTACTAAGCACAGTTTCAAACCAGAAATAAAGCAAAGCAAACAACGCCGACAATAACAACAACAAACAACAAACAAACAACAACAAACACCAAACAACAACATCAAACAACAACACGCAAGAACACACAACGACAACCAATGACAAACAACGACAAACAACGACAAACAACGACAAACAACGACAAACAACGACAAACAACGACAAACAACGACACACAACGACAGACAAGGACACACAACGACACACAACGACAAACAACGACAAACAACGACAAACAACGACAAATAACGACAAACAACGACAAACAACGACAAACAACGACAAACAACGACAAACAACGACAGACAACGACAAACAATGACACACAATGACAAACAACGACACACAACGACAAACAACGACAAACAACGACAAGCAACGACAAGCAACGACAAGCAACGACAACACACAACAAACAACATCACACAGCAACATACAACAACACACAACAACAAACACCAGCACACCACACCCAATAACAACAAACAACAACATACCACAACACACCACAATACACCGCACGACACAGCACAACACACCACAACACACCACAACACACCACAACTCATCACACCACAACACACCACAACAACACAAAACAAACAGCCAACAACTAACAACAACCAACACCCACCAACACCAACAACCAACACCAACAACCAACCAACATCAACCATCCAACAACAACCAACCAACAACAACAACAAACAACAACCACCTGAGGAGCACTGACATGGTTCAATCGGTGCTATTCATCCAGAGCTCCAAGTGCGTTGTTCTGTCCTGATAGAGAGAGCCGCACTGTGCATTTTCCATCAGCTCTCTGAAATTTAGATCCTGAGAACAGCGCCGAGCGCCTTGGCCGAATTGGTAGAGTGCGGGCCTCGCGTGCTGGAGAACGGGAGTTTGGTTCCCAGTCAAGTCAAACCAATGACTTATAAAATTAATACTTGTCACTTGGCACTTGGCATTAGTACAATAAGGCAAGGACTGGTTAGCTCAGTGTCAGGATAATGTGACTGAGTTGGATATCAGGTCATGGTGCCAGTGGCCTGATTTCCCAGTGGTGAAGCACTATAAAGTCGCCATGAGTACACGCTGTCACAAGTCAGTACCCGTCCTGATATGACCTTAGATGTTGCCAGGACGTAAAACTTCAGCAACCAACCATCAACCAACCAAGAGCGTCGGCAGCTTTTAATCCGTTTCTGTCGCAGCACCAAATTAGCCATCAGCATGAGCATTCGGGTTGAATAATTGATTTAGGAGTCGGCCGCTAGGTGGCCGGAGACTCCCCGACTCCGTGCGTGTGGCCACCCTCTTTCCCCATTTCCCACTCCCTCCCTCCTCCACCCTCCCTCCTCCCTCCTCGCCCTCCCCATCCCCCCTCCTCCACCCCCCCCCCCTTCCCCCTCCCCTTCCCCTTCCCCTTCCTCTCCCCTACCCCCATCCCTCCCCTCGTCCCCCCTCCCCCCAAACCCATCTCAACAAGGTGGCGCCACTTTCCGGGAAGCTGCCCTAAACGGCCCGCAATTGGCCTTTGCGCAACGGCGGCCATTTTGTCCGATTGTGTGTCCACTTCCGGTCTACCGGGGCCTAATTAGCTGCGCGCGCCTGCGCTGTGCGCGTCAGAGCCGAAAGAACGCCCTGGCGCTGAATGGCCCGAGCTCTGATGAATCAGAGGCCAAAGATCATCTGGGTTGTTTTTGTATGCCGGGGATTGATCCGTCTCTGTTGTATTGTGGTGGGTGGGTTGGGGTCGGCGGCGGGTTGGCAGTAGGGGGGCGGGGGTGGGGGTGGGGGCGGGCTGGTCCGGGGGTTGGTGGGGAGCGGGCGGTGGGATGGCACCAATGGGTGGGTGGGTGGGGGTGGGTGGGGGGCTAGTTGGGGGGGGGGGGACTCGGGTGGTCTGTGAGAATGGGGAATTACGGTGCATGGGTGCGGGGATAGATATGGGTGTGTGGAGGGAGGAGGGAAGAAAAAAAAGAAAGCAAGGAAGAAAATATAGTTTTGTTTGTTGTTGTTTTACGTCCTAGCAACATCTTAGGTCATATCAGGACGGGTACCGACTTCTGACAGTGTACACTCATGGTATGCTGCCCCACTGCATTGTGCTGCCCCACTGGAATACCAGGCCACCAGCACCATGACCTTATATCCCACTCAGTCACATTATCCTGACACTGAGCCAACCAGTCCTTGCCCTATCCTATTAATGCCGAGCGCCAGGCTAGGAAGCAACAAGTATCAAATATATGTTACATCTTTAATGCTTTCCCGCCTTCTTAACATTGCGGGATGTCAACACTAATAACGCATCTATATGATGGCGATAACAATATCTGGCTTTGAAGTAAGAACTTAATAAGGTTTGCCTTCTTTCTCCTCCCACATTAAGCTATATACACATATACATGTATATATACACACATATACATACATATACAGAGACAATGTATAATTAATGATATATATATATATATATATATAAGTGTACTTATACATAAATAGAACACACAACGTTAATATATGGCACATAGGCCTAGATCATGTAAGGTGACTAGATTATATTATATTGTTGAATGGCCTACCTATGACCATAGAACATACTTATAATAGATATTTAGCAACATACATGATATATATATATATATGAGTAACTGCCTTCCATAGATTCTTCATTTACATTTTGTTTGTTTGCTTGCTGCTTTAGGAAGTTGCAACTACGCATATACAAGGAGTATAATAATATTATATGTGTATAAAGTGCCAGAGTAAACTTGTAATAATAAATATATTCTCCGAGAGCTTATATATATTTTGTAATATCTAATAATGTCCAATCGCTGGTGGGTGCCTGCAAGCTCAGGACTACTCGATAGTGGCACCAGCACTGGCTACCGCCACCTGGGCACCATATTTCACCAGTGTTGGTCCTGATTTTGAACTTTAACCGGTAAGCATATATTGGTAGCCAATATGAGCAATAAAGATTGTCCATCCCTTTATGTTATTGTACGTTAAGTAATGTTTGGTTTTATTGTTTTTTTTTACATTTTAGATATAAGAAAAGAAACAATTGTAAACTATAAGTGTTTAGTTTCTATATTCTTTACATTGCACATATGATCTTAAAACAAAAACAATGGTATTCTTTAAAAATTTAACTTAGGCTAGTTAAAATAGAAAATATGTGGATTGGACATACACTGGGCAGCACTGAGTGCTAATATACGTCATACAGCCAGGTTGAGTAGTGGGACGTGACGTCATTGTTCTAGGTCATATTGAAATGCAAAGCCTGTGCGTGCCCATGTTCTAGTAGCTTGGTGGGTGGGTTGGGGTCGGCACCCAACGACATCTTCCCATACCGCCTCCAGATTATATATTCCCCGCGTTTGTTATAGCTGGAAATAAATAAATGAAATGTGAAATATACGTAGCGTTGTCGAGGAAAATAAATTTGATAAAAATCTATCCACATGTTTGGATCCACGTCATGCTTGCAAAGGTCATAGAACTCGACGTGGATTGTCCCGATCTACATCTGATGCAATGTTGTCAGGGGTGGCGACGTTGTTGCTGATGTTGTTGTTGGTGTTGTTGCTGTTGGGTTTGATTGATGTTGTTGTTGTTGGTGTTGTTGTTGTTGGTGTTGTCGTTTTTGCTGTTGTTGCTGTTGTTGCTGTTGTTGCTGGTGTTGCTGGTGCTGCTGCTGTTGCCGATGTTGCCGGTGCTGCTGGTGTTGCCGGTGTTGCCAGTGTTGCCGGTGCTGCTGGTGTTGCTGGTGCTGCTGGTGTTGCTGATGTCTCCAGTGCTGCTGGTGTTACGGGTTTTGCCGATGTTGCCGGTGTTACCGGTGCTGCTGGTGTTGCCGGTGTTGCTGGGTTTCGTGCCTGAACTCTTCATATCTATGTATATTATATATAACATATATAATATATTTATTATATATATATAACTATGTAGATATAACTATGTACACAAACAAGTACGACCGGAAATGGAGGCCGATTCTGTATGTTTGAATCCTGGCTGAGTCAAACCAATGACTTACAAAATTGATACTTGTAGCTACCTAGCCCAGTGCTCGGCATTACTAGAATAGGACAAGGAGTGGTTAGCTCAGTATCAGGATAATGTTGTTTGTTTTTTGTGGGGTTTTTTTAATGGGGTGTTTATGCTGTCCATAACATGTAAGCCCGGATGACCGGGCTTGTTTTCAATGTTGGGCAGTTTTCAGCTTTTTTTTCTTATAGTTGGTGTTATGGTTAGTAAATTTATGTTATTTTTTTTTGGTTTTTCTTGACAATTGTATTCCATCTACTCTTATTCCTAGACTAGCCTACTCTATTTATATAGTATAGGCTTGTACGCAATAGATGGTTGCTATGTGTTTGGTGTGTGGTTTTATTGATATCTGCTTCGTTTTTTGGCCTGGGAACCTCCCAAGAGCTGTGCAGCTGGCGGGTCATGACATATCACATGCCTGGCTTGGTCACAGTTCAGGGGTGGTTTCCTGGTTTTACCTTGCACAGATATTTTTGGTACGTTTTTAGGTCAGGAATTTGTCTTTCCTTTACCGTTGGGCGTTCCAGACTTTCGCAGCCATTTCTAGTGTACTTCTCTCATGTGCTTTGATGTGGCTTCTGGTTTGCATTAGTATTGGCGCATTGTTTGGTCTGGTGTTCCTTTGTCGCTGGGTTAGGTCCCGTTTTTCTCGACTATACCCAAATGCCAGTGTTTTAAGTGTGTTACTCTCCTGTTCTCTAATAATTTAACTTTGTTTTTTTGTGTGGATGTCGTAGGTTGGGTGTAGTTTGTCCACCATCAGGCAGGTCTTTAGGGCTCTGTTTTGCAGTATTTGCAGGTTTTATTTTAGCAGTTCCTGTTTGGCACCAATGTAGATGACATCCCCATAGTCGAAGTAGGGGAGCACCATTCCCTTGAAGACTTTTATTGACATTTCTTGGGTCATGTAGTTTCCTAGCTTTGCAAATAACCATAGTTTGTGGTATATTTTTTGGATGATTTTTGTTATACATAGGTGGTAGTTTAGCTGGCTGTCCAGCCCTAGGCCTAAGTATTTAATGTGACTGGGTGGGAAATCGGGTCATCGTGCCAGCAGCCTAATCTCCTAGTCGGGCAGCACTATAACACAGTCATGAATATATACACAGTCACAAGTCAGTACTCTTCCTCATATGACCTTAGATGTTGCCAGGGTGTAAATCAAACCCTAACAAACAAACAGTAGTCGCTCTCTACAAAGGAGCCTATCGCCCGCTGCTCCGCTAGGTGGCGTGTTAGTAGGAGTTGCGCGTCCAATATGGTGGCTCGCATCGTCCCTCTCATTTGCATGGCAGCTGACGCTCCGCTGGGCCATTATCTCCACTTTTCATGCGACATATTGCATATGTGCCCTCCCGCTCTGCCCGGCCCGCTGGGAGGTAGATCGTCGCCCATACAATAAAATATTGACGGGCCTTCCGCCCCTGTCGCCACCTCTCGACCCCCTCCCTGCCCCCATGCCCCTCTCCCCCTGCCCGCCTCCCCGACCACCCCACCGGCCTCCCACTCTACTGCCCACCCTGCATCTCCTATTAGCTCCCCTCCCATCCTTCCTCTCCTCTCCCCTCTCCTCTGCTCCCACTTCACTTCACCCTCGTTGCCCTCATCTTCCTCCTTTTCCTCACCATCTCCCTTCCCTCCTACTCTATTCACCAAGCTATGCCCCCCTCCCTTGCACTCCCCTCCTTTGCTCAATCCCCTTCTATTCTCTATCTCCCCACTCCCCACTCCCCTGTCCCCTCCGCCCCTCTCCCCTCTCCCCTCTCCCCTCGCCATTCGCCCATCCCCCCTCTCCCCCTCTCCCCTCCCCCCTCTTCCCCTCTACTCTTCCCTCTTCCCTCTGTGGCTCCAACTAGCTTACTCTCCGTACCCACTCCCTTTGTCCTCTTCTCCCCTCTCCCTTTTCTCTCCCGTTTCGCATCTCACGTATCCCACTCTCCTCTCCCCACTCCCCTCTCCCCTCTTCCCTTTCGCCCCTCTCCCTCTCCATCTCCTTCTCCATCTTCTTTTCCTACCTCTCCGTCATCTCCTCACTAAACCCCCTTCCCTTTCCTCTCCCCTTTCCCTCTTCCCTCTCCCGATCCCCTCTCCCCCTTCCGCTCCTCCCCTCTCTCCTCTCCCGCTTCCCTCTCTCCTTTTCCCCTCTCCCCACCCTCTTTCCCCCTTCCCCAGCCCTCCTCTCCTGTTTCCTTCTTCCATCTCTCCTTCCCATCTTCTCTCTTCCCCACTCCCATCTGTCCTTCCCCCTCCCTCTCCCATCTTCCCTCTCCCCTCTCCCATCGCTCCTCTCCCTCTCCATCTCTCTCCCTTCCCCCCTCTCCTATCCCCCAACCCCTCTCCGTTCTCCCCTCTCTCCGCGCTCTCCTCTCTCCCCTCTCTCCTCTCTCCCCTCTCTCCTCTCCTCTGCTCCCCCCTCTCGCCTCCCCCTTCTTCCCTCTCCCAGGTCCCGTCTGCCCTTCCGCCATCTCCCCTCTCCCCTCAACCCTCTCCCGTTCCTCTCTCCAGATATATATTTTTTAAACAGCTACCCTCGGCCCCAGTTCTGGAATGTAGGGAGATAATGTCGCACCGATACGAAATCATTTAAAGGTGACACTGCCAAGATTTGAGAGGATGGAGTGGCATTTTATATGTAACCATGTATATCCTTTTTACACGTACACACAGTTTGCACCTACACACAGTTTGCACCTACCCACAGTTTGCAGCTACACACAGTTTGCAGCTACACACAGTTTGCCTATGAACTCTAATCAAGTAGGCTCGGCACATCAAGGCGTGTGGCAGCATATATGCAAGCAGAGTTTTAGTTTAAAACCAAGTGAATTTTCCTAATATCTCCATAGTATTCCCAATATCTCATAATAATTCATATTAAGTAGAGTTGTGTAGGTCGTGTTACTGCTCCTCTAATACGTCACCAATGAAATTACTCCTGCCCTAGTTTTGTTTAAAGACCTATATTTGTATTACAAATAGTGATTTTGAAAGTGTGTTTCTTTGATTGATAAGCGTAGCTGTCATGCCCATTGGTTTGAACAAAAATTAATATTTGTTTTAAAATGGCGCGTTATGAATTGCAAAGTTGCGAACATCCAAACTTGCAAACAACAGCGCACACAGGAACTGAGCTCATGGTCATAAGCTATGGAGTGTTCCTTTTTTTTCTTTTTCTGTTGGTAAAGTATTTATTCATCTGAATATGACATTTGTCAGTGCTAGAGCACTTCCGACCTTACGATTGGAATTGACAGTCTATATAATCTAAGTTTGATCAGCGCTGTATTAGTTACAGCACCGATCCTGTAGAATTAAAAGAGTGGCCCCTGCTGTACAATGTACAACACCAGTCACTGTAGTTCCTTCAAAAATGGGGAGCAGCACCAAGAAGAATGTGTATACTCGGGGCAACTCAAGCAACCAATGAGGCTTAAATTCGTTCTCTTATAAAACATGGATAGTTTAAAGTTGACAAGACATTTTGTCTGTCTTATATAATTTTCAATGTATTTACAACAGGTTGATGTTGTACGATGTTCAAATTATTCTGACATTAAACAAGTATAATTTGTTTGCAAGTCATTTGTTTGACTCGGCCGGCATTCAAATCGCGGAACTGCCACATGGGAAACCAGCATTCTTCCCTATTCGTCCACCGCGATACGGTCTGTTGAGAATTTCCTTTGCAATCAACTTCAAGTCTGCGTAAGGGAGGGAGAAATAGCGTGGGTTCCCCGGAGCTGCCATGACGTTCAACAAGACGTTTAGGGGATACTTTAAGGACGACACCGATGAATAGTGCATAAGGCTGTACCACATACACGGTAGGGGTGTCACACAGTGTGTGTGGTGTGTGTGGTGTGTTTCGCGCGTGTGTGGCGAGTGTGGCATGTGTGGCGAGTGTGGCATGTGTGGCGTGTGTGGCATGTGTGGAGTGTGTGGCGTGTGTGGTGTGTGTGGCGTGTGTGGTGTGAGTGGTGTGTGTGGTGTGAGTGGTGTGTGTGGCGTGTGTGGCGTGTATGGCGTGTGTGGCGTGTATGGCGTGTGTGGCGTGTGTGGCGTGTGTGGCGAGTGTGGCGTGTATGGCATGTGTGGCATGTGTGGCATGTGGCATGTGTGGCGTGTGTGTGGTGTGTGTGGTCGTGTGGTGGTGTGTGTGGTGTGTGGGGTGTGTGTGTGTGGTGTGTGTTGTGTGGTGTGGTGTGTGTGTGTGTGCTGTGTGGTGTGTGGTGGTGCGTGGTGTGTGTGTGGTGGGTGTGTGGTGTGGTGTGTGGGGGGTGGTGTTGTGGTGTGCGGTGGTGGTGTGTGTGGTGTGTGTGGTGGTGTGGTGTTGTGGGTGTGTGTGTGTGCGTGTGTGGTGTGTGTGGTGTGTGTGGTGTGCGTGGTGTGTGCTGTGGTGTGTGTGGTGTGTGATATGTATGGTGTGTGGTGGGTGTGGTGTGCGTGGTGTGTGTGGTGTGTGTGGTGTGTGTGGTGGGTGTGGTGGGTGTGGTGGGTGTGGTGGGTGTGGTGGGTGTGTGGTGTTGTGTGCTTGGTGTGGTGTGTGTGGGTGTGTGTGTGGTGTGTTGTGGTGTGGTGTGTGGTGTGTGGCGTGTATGGTGGTGTGGTGTGTTGTGTGTGGTTGTAGTGTGGTGTGTGTGGTGTGTGGTGTGTCATGGTGGTGTGGCGTGTATGTGTGCGTGTGGTGTGGTGTGTGTGGTGTGTGGCTGTGTATGTGTGTGTGTGTGTGTGTGTGGTGTGTGTGTGGTCTGTGTGGTGTGTGGTGTGGTGTGTGTGGTGGTGTGGGTGTGTGTGGTGTGTGTGGTGTGGTGTGTGTGTGGTGGGGGTGTGTGGTGTGGTGTGGTGTGTGTGGTGCGTTGGTGCTGTGGCAGTGTGCGTGTGTGTGTGTGCGGTGTGTCTGGTGTGTGGTTGTGCGTGGTGTGTGTGTGGTGGGTGTGGTGTGTGGTTTGTATGGTGTGTGGTGGGTGTGGTGTGGTGGGTGTGTGGTGGTTGTGGGTGGTGTGTTGGTGGGTGTGGGGGTGTGGTGGGTTGGTGTGGTGGGTGTGGTGGGTGTGGTGGGTGTGGTGGGTGTGGTGGGTTTGGTGGGTGTGGTGGGTGTGGTGGGTGTGTGTGTGTTGTGGGTGTGGTGGGTATGTGTGTGGTGTGGTGGGTGGGTGGGTGTGGTGGTGGGTGAGTGGTGGGTGTGGTGTGTGTGGTGGGTGTGGTGGGTGTGGTGGGTGTGGTGGGTGTGGTGGGTGTGGTGGGTGCCTCAGTCATCCGCATGGGGGCGCTGCAACATGGGTAAGGTGGGGGCGGATGACTCGCCGCCCGTTGGTGTTCTCTGTGGCAGAGTGGTTAGAGTCCTAATCTCAAGGTCAGTGGTTCGATTCCATGTGCCCCCACTTCTGTTCAAAACTTGTAATGGATCGGGCCGGATATCAATGGATATGCAACCGATATAAAACAGACTTTGCCAGATATCAACATACTTTGTTCGGTTTCTTTCTCTTTCCCCAATCCGGTGATGTGTGACAGAGCCTTTACCGATTCGGCCACCGCGTCTGGTTGCCTAAAGGGAGCATTCCATATACGCGTAATGCGTAATGCGTTATGCGTTACACGTTATGCGTTATGCGAATGCCAGCATTCCATATACGCGTAATGCGTAATGCGTTATGTGGCGCACGACTGGCTATATTTAAAAAATAAAAATAAACAATTATTCTCCATACTGCTCTGTATGTGACCAAATATTGCATGTATATCTATGTAACTTTTTGTATGTCACATGGGGGTTCCTACCTTTATTATAACCAAATTATAGATAAGTATTCATATTTCTGTGCATATGGTAGCATTTTTAGCTTTCCCCTAACCCTATGTCTCCCTGGTGCCCAGCTCACCATGTGTTTCCAATTAGCACCCCTCTGTGAGGCTGTTCCTTAATGCTCAGTCTCCTCTCCTGGTGTTAAACTAATGGAGACATCAGACTCAGGTTTCTATTCACATCCAGCTTGACGCATAACGCATTACGCACCGATCGCTACAGGGACCGATCGGGATAATGAATTTCTGACGCATTCGCATTCGCATTCCGCATTACGTGTGTATGGAATGTAGCTCATAGGTTTCAAGGCGTTTCGATTTTGTGTCGCATTCGCATTCGCATTCGCATTACGCATTACGCGTATATGGAATGCGCCCTTAAGCAAAGATATTTACCTTTGACAATATTACCAGACATGTTGTGTTTGACAAACTGGTTCATTGATAGTGCTGTCTGAAGTTCTGCTTGTTTGATTGGTTGTTGGAATTTTCCGTCCTGGCAACAACTCAGATCCTATCAGGACGGGTACCGAATTGTGACAGTGCACATTCATGGCGACTTTATAGTGTGACTCCACTAGAAAATCACGCCGCTGGCACGATAACCCAATATCCCACTGAGTCACATTATCCTGACACTGACCTAACCAGTTCTTGCCCTATCCTATTAATGCCGAGTGCCAGACTAGGTACCAATAAATATCAATTTTGTAAGTCATTGGTTTGACTCAGCCTGACATTACAAATAGGAAGTCAAGTTAGCGATTTGGCTACTGCATAACTACCTTTGACAATATTAGTTATTACCAGACATGTTCTGTTTGTCACACTGATTCATGGATAGTGCTGTCTGTGTGAGGTGCACATGACAGACAGCGGCCATGAGTGCTCAACTTGGAACTTGTCGCGCCGTGCATCGGTCTATTCACTGCGCGTGTCTGTGCATGGCCTCATGCTAATCCCTATAGCCCACCGAACCCGGAGGATGGCTGATTTAATGAGACTGTCCTAGCGCCCTCTGCCGAAGGACACTCCTCGCCGGAAGGCACATCAATTATGGAGCTCCAGATGCATAACATAGCAAACCCTCACCACATTCCCGGAAAATCCCATTAACCACAAACTTTATCAACGCTTCCAGCACAATCCACCCCAGCGGCACTCACCTGTGGCGTGTACAACGTCAGACTTTAGAAATGAAGGTGCACATTGTTAGTCAACCTCTAATTCATTAGTGTGGCACTCTCTGTCTCTCTCTCTCTCTCTATATATATATATATATATATATATAATGTGAGTACCTGGACACAGTTTTCTATTTTGCATGTTCGCGCAAACAGTCGAATTGTTAGACGATGGGACCAGGGGTTGCTCCTTGACGGTGGGAGTGTGCCATAGGGATTGAGGCACAACCTTGGTGACACGGGCAGGAGGGAGGAGGGGGGAGGAGGAGGAGGAAGAGAGACCATGGTACAGGTTCTGCAATGAGGAGGAACATATGTATCTACTTCCTGCTTTCCTGGGGGGTTTTCTTGTGTGCTGTTTGCAGGTTATTTTTGCTGCAATTTTTTATACTGTCGTGGGGCGATGATGAAAACGGGATATATTGCACCTAGATCAGGATTCGAATCCACACTTATTGCATTCCGGGCTAGTGTACTAATCATTATATAATATTACTGGATGCCCGGCCGCATGAACACCAGATAATACTACAGAACTCTTCCCCTTCATCTCACTCCCTGATGCATCCCTTAAACAACCCTTAACAAACTCCTAAGGAATAAAAGGAAGACAAGTCACACAGATGAACAGTGGGAAAGTTGTGAATTAATGGCATCAACTCCTGTCCACCTACTAGTGACCTATCACCCACACCCCTTACCTTCTGTCCACACAGAATCTCATTACTACTTTAGCCTGTATAAGAATCAGTGCCTACATCCCATTGAACCAGAGTCCCTTGGGTGTTGGACTCAACTCAATTTAGAGATATGAATTTTGCTAGCATCAGACAGAGTGTCTGGGGTCCTGCTCTAGAGTAGTTGTGTCTCACTCAAGAGCCAGCAGTAGAGTGATCGCTCTTCAGTGTGTCTGAAGCAGAGTCTTGAATAATTAATGAATCTCAGAATGAGGCTAGTGTGGTTAGAGGGCCAAGAGGGCATAGGTGACTGGGCAGTCCCACAGTCAGCCAATCAGGCACCCCCACAGCCGGGGTGGGAGCCACCCCCCAGGTGTGGTGGCTGTCACTCAACTCAGCTGCAGGTGGTGCTCTGGATGCATATGCAAATTAGGCTGGTGGGCCAGCCCCATGGTCATGGGTGGACAGGTAGCTGCAGACAGTTACAATAGATCTCTGTTAATATGACCTTTTCTCCAATTGCACTTTTTATGGATGCATAGAGAAACATGTCAACAGTCATGTACTGTCTTCTTATATAGGAACATCTCTTACGTAATTTCACGCATCATCTAGGAACATATATTTCACCTAGCTTATATCCTGTCACAATGGGAGTGGGACATTATTGCATTTAGTTTACATAACCTTGTCCCCACTCCATCATCCAAGAATAATAATGCTCTCTGCCAATGTATAATTCTGAACCGAAAATCCGTATATTTTTACAATTAGACCACCTAGGCTCCCTGATGTCATCACCCTATCCAGGCACTCCTGGCTATGTGGCTTCTTGTCTGAAATGTCAGTGCCGGATCCTACTACTGAGTACTACACTCATCCCCCCTTGGAATTTTAAGTCTTTTAAATGGTTTACATTCATAATCTGTTTAATGCTTACAATTACATACATACATTCAATGCACTTACATATATTATTAATTCCTTCCATAGCAATTATGCAACAGAAGAAAGGAGACAAGTCAAGTGTGGATCGAGCCTATAACTCTGGCTGGCCCTTAAGACCTACATCTAATTTTATTGAACTGAATCGCTGGCGAAATGGGACGTTTGTAGAGGTGGGTGAGGTGCCACCTGGAGGAAAGGAGGGGAACCAGGGGAGCTGCTTGGTAGCAGGCCTCCCGGTCTCCAGGCCTCACCCCAACCTCCCATAACCCATGGAACCAAAGAGCATATCAAAGGAGGTTTACAGGAGCATCCTCGGAATAAGACGAATAAGGACAGGAGCATCACATACATAATAATATTTGCATAATTACTTTATACCTCACACACACAGGGTAGATCCAGCAACCACATGGCATGTAGCTTGTAACGTATCCTAGTCACACCAGCAGTCCGGGCCAATGGGCTCTACCATTACATCACCTAGGCTCCCTGATATCGTCACACTATCCACACACACCTAGCTATGTGGCTCCTTGTATCGAGAGCCAGGTTAGGTAGTGACAAGTATCAATTTTATAAGTCATTCGTTTGACTTGACCGGAGTTCCAACCCATGACCTTCCGCACAAGAAGCCAGTCAGCGCTGTTACTGGTCCAGCCACTCTGTTCAGTACAGAGAGTACTGAGTAGTGTAATGGCCGGTGCACACCTACCGTTTGTGCGCGCACACCTCCCGTTTCGCGCACACAAATCGCTAGGTGTGCGCCCCCCGCGCACACCTACCGATTGCGATTCGCGACTTTTCAGGGCTAAAACTGCTTGCTTGCGCATACGATTCGCGATTCGAAAAGTGAATCGGCCCGTTCTCAGTCGTAAGGTCGTCGCGAGTTTTAGTGCGCGAATCGTAAACGGTAGGTGTGCACCGGCCATAACTTGCATTTCCCAACAAAATTTGAGATGTGTAGAGATGTTCGCCAAAGTACACTCTAAAGGCCCGGTCACATACACATTAGCAGAGGTAGTTGAACATACTGGAGGCTAACATAGTTGAACATAGTTGAACGTAGTTGAACGTAATTGAACGTAGTTGAACGTAGTTGAACGTAGTTGAACGTAGTTGAACGTACTGGAGAAATATAGATGCTGGTACGTTCAACTACGTTCAACTACATTAGCCTCCACTATGTTCAACTACGTCCACTAACGTGTATGTGACTGGGCCTTAGAAGTCAGGCTTTGACATCGCACCACAGTGTTGTGGATCAATAATTTGAACACGATGATAGATCGAGTTTGGCTGAGAATAGCTACTCCAGTTAATTACTCCGTACAATCTGGCAGAATGCCAGGGTGGGAGACAGCTGTAGTCGAAGTGAGTGCTGGCAAAAGAACCTACTACAGTAGTAGAATCTTTGAGACTGGAAGCAGAAGGTGGCGCCACCTGGAAGCGGAAGCAAACGTTAGAGTCTTATAAGGGCGCCACTTCAGGAGCGGGCGGGGGCGTGGGGGGTGGGCGGTGGTGGTACTAAATCGAACCAATCCGACAGCTAGAAAATGGGGGGAAAAACCTCAGAAAGAATGCTTGTTAATTCATGTGACCTCTGAGCAGAATTGAAGGACGGGGTGGGCTGGAGTGGGCTGGAGTAAATTAATGTTGGTAGATCGTGGGGTCGTGGGTTCGAACCCTGGTCGAGTCAAACCGATGACATAAAACTTGATACTTGTCACTTCCTAGCCTTGCGCTTGGCATTATTAGGATAGGGCGAGGACTGGTTGGCTCAGTGTCACTGTCAGGATAATGTGACTGAGTGGGATATAAGGTCGTGGTGCTGGTGGCCTGGTCTTCCAGTGGGGCAGCACTATAAAGTCACCCTGAGTACGCATGGTTACAAGTCAGTACCCGTCCTGATATGACCTTAGATATTGCTAGGACGCAAAACAACAAATATACAAACAAAGCAAGCCTCCTTTTCGATTATAGCCTGAGGTGGGACTCCATGTAACACGAATATGGACCCAAGGGCACCGTGGTAGGTTGTGTTTGTTGGTGTTTTACATCCTATCAACATCTATAGTCATATCAGGATGGGTACCGACTTGTGACAGTACACACTCATAGCGACTTTAAAGTGCTGCCCAACTGGGAGATCAGGCCACCAGGTAGGCCTACTCAGTCACATTATCCTGGTACTGAGCTACCCAATCCTTGGACTATCCTGGTAATACCAAACACCAGGCTAGGTAGCGACAGGTATCAATTCTGTAAGTCATTGGTTTGACTCGCCATGATTCAAAACTCAAAACGTTCCACACAATTCCACTCTATGGATTGGGCCGGTGTATCCGGAAAGAGCCGTGATGGAGAAGTCTACATATATGGAAAGGATACTTAAAGATTTGATGCGACACTTAAAGATTGGTAGGCGATCAGTGGAAACATGGGTCTGGGTTACAAGTGGAATTGTGCCGGTGATTACAAATCGACGACCTCCTACACTTGAGTATCCCGTTTTGGTAGATCCTGGGATTCGGACCCATGGGCTTTGAACCCTTGTCAAGTCAAACCAATGACTTAAAAATGTATACTTATCGCTACCTAGCTTGGCCCTTGGCATTAATAGGATAGGACAAGGACTGGTTCGCACAGTGTCAGGATAATGTGAGTGTGTGAGATATTGGGGCTTAGTGCCGACAGCCTGGTCTTCCTGTTGGGCAGCACTATAAACTCGCCATGAGTGCGCAGTCACAAGTCGGTACCCGTCCTGATATGACCTTAGATGTTGCCAGGATGTAAAAGTCCCACAACCAACCAACCCTGGACATTCGGGGGGGGGGGGGGGGTGAGAGTAGCAGGTTTTCTACAGTAGTGCCTCTCTTCAAATTCAATAGACAACTCTGAATTCAGACCAATGATGTCCTGACATAGCAAGTATCCTGTCAATCAAAGGAAATAAATGTAGTTTGTACTTTCGAAATTTGTCCTCAAGGGACAGAGGTTTGACCATCAGAGAGGTCACTGAAGACTACTGTATTCAACTCCAGAGTATCATCTCATAAAGAGCTCCGCCCACCTCACCTCCACCTCTAAAATATGCCAGTGTTATAATATTCTCCATCATAATCAGACCCCTTACCTTTGTTTACTAAACTAAATGTTCTCCAGACTATGTTGCATTGTTTCTTTCTGTTTATATAACCAAAATAAGTTTTAAAGAGACCTGTTCCTCCTGGTAAGCCTGGTGTCAAATCCTATCGCAGACATGATGGCCGAATGTGTTGAGCAGTTGAGTGTCTGGCTCCTATTTTGGTAGGCCATGGGATTCGAATCTCTGGGTTTGAACTCTGTCCTAGTCAAACCAAAGACTTAAGAATTTATACTTGTCGCTATGGAGTCTGGTGCTCGAGTTTACTAGGATAGGGCAAGGAGTATTGAAATGAAGAAGACTAATTGTCCACGATTAAAATGTCCCTTGCTTCATCAATTAATTAACAACAAAATTATACACAAAACAAACACCACAAATCACAAGCAAAACTTATCACAGCAGGCAGGAAGTTCCTGTGTTATGTATTGCATGACAGGTATTCATTGGAGGGACTATAATACAGGGAAGCCAACATTATTCCGGCATAAGATTGCCTATTGGCAGTTTTGGTTGGAGTGCCATGTCCTGGTAACATCTAAGGTCATATCTGGACTGTTACCGACTTGTACCACTGCCTTGTGGTGTACAGGTACTTGATAGAACCAAAGGCTAAGGGACCAAACCCTAACAGAAAACCAAGCTTCCATGGCACCATTAAGGGCAGTGATGAATGGAACTCCCAACATCTCCCGACCAACCACTGCAGGGACAAATAGTTTGCGCCCGTCTTAACGTGTTCTTGCCAGTGTGAGACCTCTATTTGCTCCCCGAGAGAGGGCTGCTAGTAACTTGCAAAAGCCAGCAGCACTTCAACACTTTGAAGCAGCTTTTATGAAATGCACAACCACACAAAATAGCGGCGCTAAAGAAACAAAAACAGTCTTTATCGCATTGCGACCGACTGCATGATGATGATGACCGACTTGTGACAGTGCACGCTCATGATGACTATTAATACTGCCCCTCTGGGAGACCAGCCACCAACATCATGACCTGATAGCCCACTCAGTCACATTATCCTGACACTGAGCCAACCAGTCCTTGCCCTATCCTAATAATGCAGAGTGCCTGGATAGGAACCAGCAAGTATCAACCTTTAAGTCATTGGTTTGAATTCACCTGGATTCGAAAGACACTGATGCTCAACTCATTCGGCCATCCCGTCTGGTCCTGATGTCTGATAAACAAATTTCCTGGATGGATCTTATGAAGTATTTGCTGTTTGTTTGTTGGTTCCTATTTGACAAGATGTAGGCATTGTAGCAATCCCACATTAAATACATTAGGGTTGGAACCCAAGCGTTCGAATCCCATGATCTACCAAATTTCTGACGGATGCTCAACTCATTCGGCGATCCCGTCTTGTATTGGCAGTTTTATTTCTGCATAATATTAAGAAAAGGAAACATTATTCTGAGGGCAATATTATACTGTTACACCGGCCAGCGCACCCTTACATAAGTAGGCCTCCCGGCCTGTTGCCTCACCTGTTTGTATTTACGAGGTCCCCAAACACCACCCTGTCGCTGTGCATGCTCCTGCCCGTGTTGACCTCATTGCCCGCGGGGTCACGGCGCGCTAGAAACGCCGCGGGTGACCCAGGCTTCCTGATGTCAGGCCCATGTCAAATGAAGGTCACTACAAGGTCGTCCACGTCGTAATACACCGTCTCCCCCCCCCCCCCCTTCTCCCTCCTCCACACCACCACTACCACCAGCACCATCACTATCACTAGTACACTAATCAGACGGGATGGCCGAATGAGTTGACCGTCAGTCTCCCGTTTTGGTAGATTGTGGGATTGGAACCCACGGATTCGACCCCTGGTCGAGTCAAACCAATGACTTAAAAATTGATACTTGTCGCTTCCTAGCCGGAGCGGAACATAGCTTGGGCGGTAGAGTGTCCACCTGTGAAGGTTTGGGGTCATCCGATCGAATCCTGCTGGGTGGACACATTTTCAGTGTGGGCTATTTTCAGTTCCAATCAGTGGTCCACAACTGGTTCATCAAAGGCTGTGGTATGTGCTGTCTTGTCTGTGGGAAAGTGCATATAAAAGATCCCTTGCTGCTTATCAGAAAGAGTAGCCTATGTGGCGGCAGTGGGTTTCCTCCAAAGAAATATGTCAGAATGACCATATCGTTGACGTCCAAGAGCTGATGATAAAAATCAATGTGCTCTAGAGGCATCATTAAATAAAACAAACTTTCTTGTTTTCTTTCTTTGTTTGCTTCCTAGCCGAAGCTCGGCATTATTAGGATAGGGCAAGGACTAGTTGGCTTAGTGTCAGGGCCAGGACCAGTTCTCTCATTCACCTTGATCGCGTACACTGTCACAAGCTGGTACCCATTCTGATATGACCGTACATGTTGCCAAGAAGTAAAACTCCAACAACCAACCAACATGAGTAGAAGGCCCCTAACGGTTGTGCCACCTAGTGGGTGTGGCAGCCACCAGTACTCACTTAATAGAGATAGACCCACATTGCATAAGTAGCAGGCCCCTAACTGTTGTGCCACCTTGTGGGTGTGGCAGGCACCAGTACTCACTTAATAGAGATAGACCCACATTGCAAAGCAGCGCCACCTGACAAGTACCTTCTGATTGTGGAACCCAATTGGCGGGGAATAATCAGGTTGTCACAATATGAACAATTAGAGGGTGAGGAGTTGAGAGTTGGCGCTAACGAGTCGGGAGAGTCCATTCGCAAATGGGGGTGAGTGGGTGGGTGCAGCCCAGTCATGAGGCCAGGGCTGCTAGTGCTAAACAACCCGATAGAAAAAGTGTCAGAAGGCTGTTTTTTTTTACATAGCTACATGAATTCACAATCTCACATGTCACGTACTGTATACACAGTGTTCAAATACCTATCATAGCTCACGACACTTGGAGTAAAGAATTTATGAAAAGATGTTGATTAATCAACTTTAAAAGTCAAATCGAGAGCAATGAGTGGCCACCATTTTGTGTGTGCTTTCTCTCACAGTTCACCAATGGCTAGTAATACTGTACACTGGAATAAGAACAACCAAAACTTGTTTATAGTTGATTCATACCTAAAGGCCCAGTCACACCTTACTGGACTGGGGAACCGGACGAGAACCAGGCACTGTCCGGTTGTGTACGGCGATGTCCGGTACATGTCCGTTACACATCCGGCAGTGTCCAGTCGTCTCTGGTGGTGTCCAGTACAAGTTTTGAACATGCACAAAACTTCTACCAGACACCACCGGACTGACATGTCCGGTTGGTGTCCGGTTTGTCCGGTTTTGTCTGGTTCAAGTCCAGTACCCATCCATATGTGTCCTGTACCCATCCGTTGGTGTCCGGTACCCATCCCTTGGTGTCCGGTTTGCTTCGGAATTGTCCGGCGGCGATAACGTCAATAAAATATATATATACTGTAGTAGTCGGCACGACCTAACCACATAGACAGGTAGGCGTGGGTAGTGTGTTGATATCAGGGAGCCTTTGTGGTGTAATGGTTAGCACACTGGCCCAGAATGCAAAGAGATATGGGTTCGAGTCCAGTTCTATGCGCAATATTTCTCATTTTCATCACCCCCATGACAATACCAAGAAAATCCAAAAATTACAGTCCGGTATGTGCCCGATTGATGGTCGGTCGGTCCGGTTCTCATCCGGTACTCGTCTGGTACATGTACGGTACTTATCCGGTTGTCCGGCAGCAATTGACCTAATTATCCATTTCGATACATTTTGATACATTTTGTGTACCGGAGAGCACCGGACTAGACAATTCTTTGATCGGTGATGTCCGGTACTCAGTCCGGTAAGGTGTGACAGTCGCTTAAGTGGTGTTTGCTCGGATTTTACTCGGATTTCGCCATACTGTGGGTGTTAGTGAATATTTTATCTAAGTTACACGGGACACTCTCGGTGATTGTGGGCGATAATGGGGATTATTACTATATATGTATGTCTCTCTCTATATATAAGGCCTTCGTACCGAGATGTTATGTATAATGGGTCACTTTCCTGAAAACTGGTCAACATGTGATGGGATTTTAAAACATCAATAAAAAAACTTCCTACTTATTTGTGTCCTTATATTTTTCATATTCATGTTCAGATTTGATGTAAGAAATAAGGGAAACAAAATAAACTGTGTGCAACTTTGGTCATTTTAGTTATAAAGTGTTTTTGTAAAAAACAAACACATTTTACAGTCAGACATTTGTGACATGACGTATGGGACATGGTTGAATCCTTACTAACATCTTGTATTGCATTGATATATCAAACAAAACAGTTCCCAAATCAAAAAGGAGGTATTTATTTACATGTATGCATGCTTAAATTTAAAAACAATTTATTGGATGTCTTCAGAAATAACATTACAAATTTCCATCACAGATGTAACCAGTGGTTTCTGAATGCCACACAAATATTGTACACTAATTATTCAGTGAATAAAGCATGGCTGGGAATTACTTTGTTTTTTTTCAACATAAGCACTACATATTTCTGTATGTTATGCCATGATTAATATGCTTCTAAGTATGACATTATTTAATTCTGCTTAGATTTTTATTAAGCAGATTGTGTGGTGTCCTAAACATGTGTTACATCTGAGCAACGCATGTTATACTGCCATAAGGCATAGCTTAATCATGGGCTACATCTTATCAATTTATATTTTACATAGATGTAAAGGGGAGATCTCCAGCTTTCATTTGCAAATATTACATTTCAACTCTTCATGTGACACTTCTGGCCAGTTTTCAGGAGAGTGACCCATATATATATATATATCTACATTTTTCAGCGGTACAGTGAGTGGCTACAGTGTGAAGGGGTGGTGGCGCCACCATCGGAGCCGAGGTGGGGAGGCTGGAGCAGTACATAACCATGAGAGACTCCCACAGTCCATGGAGCTGATTGACTGATGAGAGAGAGGAGGGATATTCCGTGTTATTATACTTGTATAATTCTTATACAGCATATATTAGTACATGTATAGGCATAGTCATATTAGATTTATTTCTTTTGGAAATATACTATATTTTGGAATAAAATTAAAATAAATTAAATGTTGGCGCTGCTAGTTCACACATACACCATTGATTGAACGAGACTGAATCTCAGTAGATTAGGGCACCATGGCGCTGACTATATTCTATTCTTAGAACTAATAACTTTGGCCGCTGATCGACGCACCATCTACGTGATACTTCTTGAACTCCTTATTGCGCAGTTAACTTAATTACACAGTTAGATTACAAATCAGACTGTTGGCGACATCTATATTCACTTTTAGAACTAAAATGCCTGCCGATTGACACGCCACCTATAGTGATTTCCAGTCAAAGCCGATGACGTGGCACTGGAGATCTTCACTTCAACCAGACTTTTCAAACCGAGAGGACGCACTTCTTCCGGCCAGATTTGCCGTCCCACCCACCCAAGTAATATGATGTATCGATAGGGTTAAGTGCCTGTAATCCTTGAAATATCTAAGGTCATCTCATCATGAAAGAGTAATGTAACAAGTTAATATAGAAAGAATTAAAATTGCCACTTTATACTACTGTCTCGTTCTGTTTTCAATTGTCACACTATTAGAAGTAGCCGTAATAAAGCAGACCGTCAGCAGTCTTGGGGCACTTGACGGGACTGAGGCCATTCACGGGACCATTGTTTCCTTATTCGATTAATAGTGTTTATCCGGGCGCCTGAGGAATGCCACCCATTTCCTGTACACCCCCTCCCACCCTCACCCTTCCTCCCTCTCACCCTCCCACCCTCCCACCTCCCCACTGGGAGGTCTCGGCAGGGGATTCTGGTCATGAGATTTAGCTTCCCTTAATTATCATCCGAATGACTCACGTAGATGACGGAGGACGTGTTACTGTCACGAGGCAGCCCCGGGGGAGGGGGCGCGAGGGGGATAGGGGGGGATGGGTGTTGGGGTCGGGGGCTGGCAGGGGAGGGAATTTTGAGAAGGAAGCTTAGATTGTTGGTTGGTTGTTGGAGTTTTATGTCGTGGCAACATCTACGGTACCATTAGGATGGGTACCAACTTGTGTCCGTGTGCACTCATTGCGACTTTATAGTGCTGCAACACTGGGAGTACAGGTCGCCAGCACCATGACCTGATATCCCACTCAGTCACATTTTCCTGACACTGAGCCAACCAGTCCTTGCCCTATCCTAATAAGGCCAAGTGCCTGGCTAGGAAGCGACAAGTATCAATTTGATAAGTCATTGGTTTGACTCGACCCGGGTTCAAATCACCCGATCTTCCAAGAAGGGAGATGGACGCTCAACTCATTCGGCCATTCGGTCTGCTCTGAGAGTGAGAGGGAAGTGACTGTGGGTTCCACATAGCAGGAGGGGCTTGCCAACTGTGCTGAGCGAATTCTTCACCAGCTCACTGGAATTTCCACGCAGCTCGGCCCCTCAAACTATGGCGGAATGGTCTATAAGTGTATCATTTTTGTTCTAGGATTCCTTACACACGGTATGCGGCATGTGGCATGCGGCGTGCGGCGTTATTACGGGATGGGTCCTTTCACCCACACACACACCCACACCCACACACAGTGTCAGGTTTCCTCACCACTGCTCTCTATGGCAAACGCAGCAGCATTCGCATTCGCATTCGCATGCCGCACCGATCGCTACATGGACCGATTCAGTATTCGCATGCCGCATGCCGCATACTGCATACCGCGTGTAAGGAATCACCCCCATTGGTTTAGATGCTTTTCGATTTTTTGCCGCATTCGCATTTGCATACCGCATACCGCGTGTAAGGAATCCTAGCTTTAAGGTTATGATCTCCAGACTGACCTGCTGGGATCAAAAGTATTTCTATCCTGATGTAGTGATCCGATGAACACAGCTGAAATAGTTTTCTTTCCAGCAAATAAAATCAGGTTTTACTATAAAAAAAGTTATGAAAAAACAGAACACCCAAAGCTCAGGATTCCTACATCAATGGTACTTTTTTTTCGAAAGCAAATAGTACAAATTTAGATTTATTTTAAAGGATTTAGCCGTAAATAACCTGTCCCTCCCCCCCCCCCGATCCACTCACCTCCACCAGGAAAAAGACACAAAAACAACAGCAAAACCAAAACATAGAAGATGCATGGGCTCTGACCGGAGAGCCGACAACACTCTGCCCGGGGATCATCACTCTCCTGCCGA